>JAPYYJ010003041.1:0-12025 GCA_028533885.1 Nasua narica | reverse complement strand
ATGCCATGGAGAGATGCAAAAGGGTGCACGGTGGTTTTCACGAGGTGGTCAGGGAAGGCCTCCCTGAGGAGGAGACAGCTAACGTGACCTAGAGTAAAGGGCCTTGCAGTTAGTGCTCTGGGAGGGCCCTGGCCTCTACCGAACACCCTCTTCCCCGAGGTGGGAGGAAAATGTACACTCAGGGGCTTCAGGAGGTCTTCGTGGGGCGTGAGGCTCGTGTCTGTGGCTCGCCGCCTGCGCCTGATCCCTGTTCCGGAATTCCTGCCCTGCCCCAGCGTCGGATGAGGACACGGTCCGACAGACATGGCTGGGTCAGCAAGGACCATTGTGTGACATCCTTTCCGGGTAACAAACCCATATTAGCACACACATCAACACACGTGTGCATGGACACATACAGACGCGTGTCCATATTGTCTCCTGCTGGGTTTTCCTCTTCAGGCTGAAGCCTGTCTGATACAGATTTGATACTGAGAGTGGTTCCAGAAAAGCAGAATCTTAAACATGAGCTCTGTGAGTTGTTTCTGGGTTACTTTCTTTTTTAAGATTTTATTTATTTATTTATTTATTTATTTATTTATTTATTGCGAGAGACACAGACAGAGAGAGAGAATGAGAGAGCATGAGCATGAGAGGGGGAAGGTCAGAAGGAGAAGCAGACACTCTGCTGGGCTGGGAGCCTGGTGCGGGACTTAATCCCAGGACTCCAGGATTGTAACCTGAGCTGAAGGCAGTCGCTCAACCAACTGAGCCACCCAGGTGCTGTGTTTCTGGGTTTCTTTAATTCCTTTTCAAACATGATTCACTGAAAGGTTTTATTGACCTATTTTCCAGTGGTAAATGGCACTGGTAGCTCATGGCAAGAAATGACAAAGGAGTTTCTCAAATGATCACACGTAGAGACTTGGAATCAAGATCAAGTGTCTGGGTGACCAAGAGTGTGGCTGCGGTAAGCACGGTGGTCAAAATGAGGAGTATAATGGAGTTGAATGGTTGCTTCTAAACGTTCTGAAGAACTTGCAGCACAGAATGTGCATGCTCAGGTCCTTGAGGCCCCAGCTCAAGGTGCACAGAAAGGGCCAGAAATAGTCTGTGAGTGCCTTGAAAACAAAGCCTTCTCTCCTATATCCTAAGGGCTGAGATTTGTAGAAACCCAATAAAAAATCTAATCCTACCAGGGGCTGAAACACAAAACACATTCTATCCCAACTTCCCATGGCCTTTCCATTCATGCAATGGCACCAACTGGGAAGGAATGGGATCCTGGAACTTATAATGCGTCATATGTGCAGACTGGTGAAACTGGGTCCCCTGAACCTCAAAATTCTGAGACATGTCTTTGCAAACAGAAACATGCTTTCCACTCCTGTCTGAAGAGGTTATTTCCCCTTTGCCAGCAGACATTGATTGTCTCAGGAGCAGCACGGGAGCGGCTGCAAGAATCTGCTGGGTTTGGAGACTCCGGACGGGACCGTGCGCCAGAGACAGAAATGCTCGGTCACTGGCCACGTGAGCTTGGAGCACCGGCAGAGACCAGGGAGACTGGAGGGACTGACTGCTTTTCTCCAAGGGTGCGCTGAGGAGCGGGCCCCGAGCTCTCAGCTCCTCCAGTGGGAGACTGGGAGCCACCATTTTCATTCCCGGCCTCCAAAGCGGTACAGAAAGCGTTCAGGGACAAAAAGCTCCTGAGACCAAAGCCACGCAGATGACTAAGCCCGGCCCCTGGCAAGGGCGGTGCAATTCCACCTCGGGCAAAGACATTTGAGAATCACTGCAACAGGCCCCTCCCCAGAAGATCAGCAAGAACATCCATCCAAGACCAAGTTCACTGATCAATGAGAACTACACAACTCCACAGCTAGAGGAATATAGTACATAAAATTCATGGTTTATCCCCCATGATTCTTTAGTCTTTAAAAGTTAAATTTTTTAACTTTTATTTTTTTCTTAATCTTTTTTTTAAATTTTTCCTCTTTCCTATTTTAACCTTTTAAATTATTTTATCTTATCAATACCTTTTAAAAAATCTTTTCTAATTTTCATTGTTATAGTCATATCTATCACTTCATTGTATTTACCCTTATTTTTTGTATACCTATAAATTTTTCATTCTTTAAAAATGTTGGGATACAGTTTCTTCTAACAGATCAAAATACACCCTAAATCTAGAATATGACTTTGTTCTAATCTCCAGCCTGATCTCATTCTCTCCTTTTTTTTTATTCTTGATTTCAACTACCTTCTTATCTTATAAATTCCTTTTTTAGAATCTTTTTTAATTTTCATCTTTACAGTCATATTCCATCCCTTCATCATACACACACACACACACACACACATATTTTTCATTCTTTAAAATTGTGGGAGGCAGTTTCTTCTAACAGACCAAAATATACCCAAAATCAAGTGTGTAGCTCTATTCTATTCTCCATTCTTATCATGTATATATATATTTTTTTCCTCCTTTCTTCTCCCCTCAGTTTCAGGTCTCTTCTGTGGTCAGTTTATATTTTTCTGGGGTCGTTGCTACCCTTTTAGTATTTTGTTCTCTCATTCATCTCTTCTTATCTGGATAAAATGACAAGGAGGAAAAGCTCACCTCAAAAAAAAAAAAAAAAAAAAAAGAATAAGAGTCAGTACCAACCGCTAGGGACCTAATCAATATGGACATTAGTAAGATGTCAGAACAAGAGTTCAGAATGATGATAATCAAGATGCTAGCTGGACTTGAAAGAAAAGCATAGAAGATACTAGAGAATCCCTTTCTGGAGAAATAAAATCCCTTTCTGGACAAATAAAAGAACTAAAATGTAAGCAAGTTGAAATCAAAAAAGCTCTTAATGAGGTGCAATAAAGAATGGAGGCTCTTCCTACAGTTTCCCCCAAAAGACAAACCACAAGAGACTGTGGACTCTGAGAAACAAACTGAGGGTTTGGGAGGAGAGGGGGGTGGTGGATTGGTAAGCCTGGTGGTGGGTATTGAGGAAGGCATGTATTGCATGGAGTACTGGGTGTGGGGCATGAACAATGAATCTTGTAACACTGAAAAAATAAAAGAAAATTTTTTTAAAAATGGAGGCTCTTACTACCAGGATAAATGAGGCAGAAGAGAAGAATTAGTGATATAGAAGACCAAATAATGAAGAATAAAGAAGCTGAGAAAAAGAGAGATAAACAACTACTGGACCACAAGGGGAGAATTCAAGAGATAAGTGATACCATAAGATGAAACAATATTAGAATAATTGAGATCCCAGATGAAGAAGAAAGAGGGGGCCCATAAGGTATATTGGAGCAAATTATAGCAGATAACTTCCCTAATTTGGGGAAAGGAACAAGCCTCAAAATCTAGAAGGCACAGAGAAACCCCTCAAAATCAATAAAAATAGGTGAACACCCCATCATCTAAGAGTAAAACTTACAAGTCTCAGTGACAAAGAGAAAAATCCTGAAAGCTGCTGGGGACAAGAAGTCTGTAACATACAATGGTAGAAATATTATATTGGAAGCAGACCTATCCATAGAGACCTGGCAGGCCAGAAAGGACTGGCATGATATATTCAGAGAACTAAACTAGAAAAATATGCAGCCAAGAATACTATATCCAGCTTAGGCTGTCATTGAAAATAGGAGAGATAAAAAGCTTCCAGGGCAAACAAAGACTAAAAGACTTTGCAAGCACCATACCAGCCCTACAAGAAATATTTAAGGAGTCCTCTAAGCAAAGAGAGAGGCTAAAAGTAACAGACCAGAAAGGAACAGAGACAATATACAGTAAGAGTCACCTTACAGGCAATTCAATGGCACTAAATTCATATCTTTCAATAATTACCCTGAATGTAAATGGGCTAAATGCCTCAATCAAAAGACACAGGATATCAGAATGGATTAAAAAAAAAAAAAACAACAACAAGACCCATCGATATGCTGTCTGCAAGAAACTCATTTTAGAACCAAAACCACCTCCAGATTTAAAGTGAGAGGGCGGAAAACAATTTACCATGCTAATGGACATCAAAAGAAAGCTGGGGTGGCAATCCTTATATCAGATAAATTAGATTTTAAGCCAAAGACTCTAATGAGAGATGAGGAAGCACACTATATCATATTTAAAGGGTCTGTCCAACAAGAAGATCTAACAATTTTAAATATCTATGCCCCTAACATGGGAGCAGACAATCCTATACACCAATTAATAACAAAAATCAAAGAAACACATTGATAATAATACAATAATACTAGGGGACCTTAAAACCCCCTCACTGAAATGGACAGATCATCTAAGCAAAAGATCAAGGAGGAAATAAAGGCTTTAAACGACACACTAGACCAGATGGACGTCACAGATATATTCAGAACATTCCATCCCAAAGCAACAGAATACACATTCTTCTCTAGTGCACATGGAACATTCTCCAGAAGAGATCACATCCTAGGTCCCAAATCAGGTCCCAACAAGTACCAAAAGATGGGGATCAGTCCCTGCATATTTTCAGACCACAATGCTTTGAAACTAGAACTCAACCACAAGAAGAAAGTTGGATAGAACTCAAATACATGGAGGCTAAAGAGCATCCTACTAAAGAATGAATGGGTCAACTACGAAATTTAAGAAGAATTAAAAATATATTTTAAAAAATTCATGGAAACAAAAGAAAATAAAAACACAACTGTTGAAAATCTTTGGGATGCAGCAAAGGTGGTCCTGAGAGGAAAGTATGTAGCATTACAAGCCTTTCTCAAGAAACAAGAAAGGTCTCAAATACACAACCTAACCCTACACCTAAAGGAGCTGGAGAAAGAATAACAAATGAAGCCTAAATCCAGCAGCAGAAGAGAAATAATGAAAATCAGAGCAGAAATCAGTGAAATAGAAACAAAAGAACAGTAGAATGGATCAACAAACTAGGAGCTGTTTCTTTGAAAGAATTAATAAGATTGACACACCCATGGCCAGACTTATCAAAAAGAAAAGAGAAAGGACCCAAATTAATAAAACCATGAATGAAATAAGAGAGAACACAACCAACACCAAAGAAATACAAACAATTATAAGAACATATTATGAGCAACTATATGCCAGCAAATTTGACAATCTGGAAGAAATGGACTCATTCCTAGAGACACATAAACTACCAAAACTAAACCAGGAAGAAATAGAAAACCTGATCAGACCCACAATAACCAGTAAGGAGCTTGAAGCAGTAATCAAAAATCTCCCAACAAACAAGAGCCTAGGGTCAGATGGCTTCACAGGGGAAATTCTACCAACCGTTTAAAGAAGAATTAATACCTATTCTCCTGAAACTATTTCAAAACATGAGAATGGAAGGAAAACCTTCAAACTCATTTTATGAGGCCAGCGTGACCTTGATCCCAAAATCAAAGACCCCATCAAAAAGGAGAATTGCAGACCAATATTCCTGATGAACATGAATGCAAAAATTCTCACCAAAATACTAGCCAATAAGATCCAACAGTACATTAGAAAGATTATTCATCAGGACCAAGTGGGATTTACTTCTGGGCTGCAAGGTTGATTCAACATCTGCAAATCAATCAATGCGATACAGTACATTAATAAAAGAAAGAACAAGAACCATATGATACTCTCAATAGATGCCAAAAGAGCATTTGACAAAGTACAGCATCCTTTCCTGATCAAAACTCTTCACGGTATAGGGATAAAAGGTACATAACTCAATATCATAAATCCATCTGTGAAAAACCCACAACAAATATCATTCTCAGTGGGGAAAAACTGAGAGCTTTTCCCCTAAGGTCAGGAACACGGCAGGGCTGTCCACTATCGCAACTGCTACTCAACATAGTTCTAGAAGTCCTAGCCTCAACATTCAGACAACAAAAAGAAATAAAAGGCATCCAAATTGGCAAAGAAGAAGTCAAACTCTCACTCTTTGCAGATGATATGATACTGTATGTGGAAAACCCAAAAGACTCCACTGCAAAACTGCTAGAACTTATACAGGCATTCAGAAAACTGTCAGGATATAAAATCAATGCACAGAAATTAGTTGCATTTCTATACACCAACAACAAGATAGAAGAAAGAGAAATTAAGGAGTCAATTCCATTTACGATTGCACCCAAAACCATAAGATACCTAGGAATAAATCTAACCAAAGAGGCAAAGAATCTGTACTCAGAAAACTACAGAATACTCATGAAAGAAATTGAGGAAGACACAAAGAAATGGAAAAACATTCCATGCTCATGGATTGGAAGAACAAATATTGTGAAAATGTCTATGCTACCTAGATCTGGCTGGCTCTGTCAACAGAGCACGTGACTGTTGATCTTGAGGTTGTGAGTTCTAGTCCCCCATTGGGTATAGAGATTACTTAAAGTACAAAATTTTTAAAAAGAAATGACTAGTGTAGAAGACAGCTATAAATACCAGCTACGGTCCTGTGACCAGCTGAGGAGCTAGGATATACTGTAGGCTGGTTACTTCAGAGCATCCCCCACTTCACGGGGAAAACAAACAACAAATTATCCTTTTGATGCATTGCTAAAGCAAACTTTACTAACAGAAATTCATAACATTAAAGTTTCAATGCTTTTTCTTAGCCTCAAGAGGACAGTTTTCTTAACTAACATGGGCTAGAAAGCATCAACAATGATCGATTCCATTTTAGGAGAGCAAACTGGTTCAGGTTACACATTGATAACTTGATAACAGAATTACAACTTTGGGGTGGTGGTCAGGTTCTAATTTTTCTAGTGCCTTCTGCAGGTGCCTTATTAAGTCTTGTCTTTTAAATCTGAAAATAAATAGACAAATCATTAACTAAAAGACACCCATAATGTAGGAGGCTCCACGGGGAGGTAAAAAGGGGAACTTACAATCTATATGGAATAGAAAATGGACTCTCGTGGCAAGGGACAATCCAGCAAATACAACGAGTATCAGTTTAGAGTCAGTGTCTACCTCAAACTCCGATGTGAACAGAATTCTCCTGGAATTTGGAAGAGTGAGTGAGACTCAGATAATATCTATCTAAATAACAACAGAGACAGCATGAACTCTGATTGAAGACCAGGATCGAGAAAGGGCAGGCAGGGCCAGCCCCCACCCCTCGCACCCACCACACTGGGCCCCGCTTTGTTACAGTGTTTCTCTCCACACCCACCTTGCTGTTTCTTTGATAGACAATAAAACAAAAATTTTCCCACAATTCTAAAGATCTTTCCATTCCTTCAAGCAGTTTGAAGACTCTTTCATATTCTGAAGATATTTAGGAAAAAAACTTCAGTATTTCTCAAATACAAAGAGGAGGTAGAACTCCATCTTGGTGTCTCAACAATCATTCAAGGGTTAAAAATGTTAACAGAGTACCTGTGTTTTCCATGGTTACATTCAGATACCCGAAGAAATCCACCAGTGGAACACTGGTACACAATAACCAATTAAGTAATACAAAAGAAAAACAACATAAAAAGGTTTATTGGAACATTTCAGTCAAAATAAAGAGGAACCATGCAAAATTATATTAAAACACAATTCTGGCAAAGGAGGAAATTCAAGAGGTCCATCGAATCTAGTTTACATCACAGAATGGGGAAGAATTCCTGTAGTTTCAAGATAAAAATTCTTATCCTACCTACTTTGTCCATATTGTTGAATTTCCTTTTTTCTTTTCTCTTCATTATGTTATATTAGTCACCATACAGTACTTCATTAGTTTTTGATGTAGTGTTCCGTGATTCATTATTCGCATATAACAGCCAATACTCATTGCAATACGTGCCCTCCTTAATACCCATCACCAGAATAACCCAGCCCCCACCTGCCTGCCTTCTAAAAACCTCAGAAAGGAAAGTAGCTTGTTATAAAGAGGTAGAAGTGGATAATGAATGTCTCAAATTATCATCTTTGGATACCTAAAATGAAGTCCTATAAAAGGCAAAGGTACAGGTAAGCAAGTAGATACCCTACAACCCAGCAATTGCACTACTAGGTATTTATCCAACAGATACAAAAATAGTGATTTGAAAGGGTAGATGCTCCCCAGTGTTTAGAGCAGCAATGCCCACAATAGCCATTTATGGAAAGAGCCCAAATGCCCATGGACAGATGAATGGGTAAAGAAGATGTGGAATATATAGGCAATGGAATACTACTTGGCCATCAAAAAAAGAAAAAAGAAATCTCACCATTTGCAACAACATGGATGGAACCAGAAGGTATTATGCTAAGTGAGATAACTCAATCAGAGAAAGACAATTATCATATGAGCTCACTGATATGTGCAATTTAAGAAACAAGGCAGAGGATTGTAGTGGAAGAGAGGAAAAATAAAACAAGACGAAATCAGAGAGGGAGAAAAACCATAAGAGACTCTTAATCATAGGAAACAAACTGAGGGCTGCTGGAGGGGAGGGGGGTGATGGAATGGGGTAACTGGGTGTTGGACATTATGAAGGGCATGTGATGCAATGAGCACTGGGTGTTATATAGACTGATGAATCACAGGCCTGTACCTTGAAACCAATAATATATTACATGTTAATTAATTGCACTTAAATCTAAAAATGTGGGGCGCCTGGGTGGCTCAGTTGTTAAGCAACTGCCTTCGGCTCAGGTCATGATCCTGGAGTCCCTGGATCGAGTCCCGCATCGGGCTCCCTCCTCAGTAGGGAGTCTGCTTCTCCATCTGACCTCTTCCCCTCTCTCATTCTCTCTCTCTCTCTCTCAAATAAATAAATAAATAAATAAATAAAATCTTTTAAAAAAATCTAAAAATGTGTGTAAAAAAAAGTGAGCAAGTAGATCACTACCTGTGATCATACTGGCCAACTAAGGGCTATCACTGAGATCAACGATTGCTTCTAAATCCCCTGGAGAACTAAGGGATGACATATGTTCAGGTCCTAAAAGTCCCACGTCGAGGTCCACATAAGGATCAGAAAGCTTCAGTGGGCTGGCTCCAGTTCTCTCTTGTAGCTTCAGGGTCAAGATGTGGGCAAACCCTAGCCCAGGTCTGATCCCGTGACTGGCCGGATTACCGCACAACATGAATGCGCAAATTCTCCAGGTCTCTGGCGTGGAGGCCAGGGCACTGAAAAGTAATGGCTGGGATCCTGACCCCAGCGAGGGACCCTGAGGCAGACTCTGATGAAGCTGGGGAACTTGGACGGCTAACTTCTGTGAGATGATTTGCCAGTAGAAGCAAATCTTCCTCCTGTCTGAGGAGGTTATCTCCTCTTGGCCTGAAGAAACAGTGATGGCCTTGCCTCAGGGAATAGCCTTGGGGGCCCCGCTGATTCCAAAGGACTTACGGAGAAATGCAAGACTTTCCTGGTGTACGACAAAGGAAGAAATCCAAAGGCTTAAGGAGGTTGGAACATCAGAGTGAACTTGTCATCTAACATGGTGTCCACTCACTTCAGGAGGTCCAGAGGATACTTTCACCAAGTCTGTGGAAAATTGCTCTCTGAGGGGAGCCCAGACATCTGTGAGGAGCTCTGTGAGGCATTTTTCTTCTCTGTCGGTCAGAAATCACTGTGAGGAGCTCCATGGTGGCATTTCTCTTCTCTGTCGGTCAGAAATCACTGTGTGCCTGCCCTCGAGGAAGGACCATGTTACACCGCCAAATATTTATGGCGTTAGTCATTACCGCAACCCTCCTTCAACAGACCTGTGGCCAATTACTAGGGTGATGACACATGGTAGAAAGTCAGTAATCCAAATTCTTTTTTTTAAAAAGATTTTATTTATTTATTTATTTATTTATTTATTTATTTGAGATAGAGACAGTGAGAGAGAGCATGAGAGGGGAGAAGGTCAGACGGAGAAACAGACTCCCCGTGGAGCTGGGAGCCTGATGTGGGACTCAATCCCAGGACTCTGGGATCATGACCTGAGCCAAAGGCAGTTGCTTAACCAACTGAGCCACCCAGGCACCCCAGTAATCCAAATTCTAAGAGATGACGTGACACTGGCTCTGAACCGACACTAATATTTGGGAGCTGAAACTTCATGGGTTACAGAAATGGCTCCTGGAAATCATGGAATCAGTGTGGTTTTCCCTCATGTCCATCTCGGTGATTGGCCCCTGAATCCACTGTCTGGTTACTAATTCCCTCTGATTCAGAGTGTATAATTGGAATACTCAGAAGATGATAGAATTCCCGTGTTGGCTCTCTGACCTGTCAAATGAAGGCTACTATGGTCAGAAAGGCCAAGTAGAAGTCACAAGAAGTACCTATGTATAAAGACAGTAAAAGAAAAATCCTCTTCCCCATCAGTAAATACCACCCGAGTTTGGCTTCAGCTTGAAAGGCCAGCAATAAGGCTTTTATTGCTTTAAAAGGCCACTTCCTGGCTCAGGGGCTGATTGTAACATAGAACTCACTGGTGTGTGGCAGCCATCAACAAGTGACCTGAAAACCTGCTAGCTGGGAGTGGGGCCCAGAACAAGAGAAAGTTCTCTGATGTGCATCTATGGCCTCATGTACGTTCCCAGTGACCGGTTGACTGGAGAAGGAACATCCTGTGTGATTTCCAGTTCTTACTCCCCAATATGCAGGCCCAACTGATTTTAGACTTCTATTCCTGCATATAAATGAGCACACATTTAGCAGCTTAGATCTAAGACAAATATATTCTCAAACAGTCCTATAGCTGAGATGTCTGGGAAGGCTTGATTGGGTTCTCTTCGCGACTGGCTCACACAGTGTTGAAATCAAGATGTTGGCCATGCTGGGTCATTAACCAGAGAGTCACAGAGAAAAACTACTTCCAAGTCCTTTCAGATTATCGGCAGGCCTAGTTTCTTAAGGTTGTAGGACTGACGTCCCTGTTTCCTTGCTGGCTCTCGGCTGAGGCCACTCTGAGCTTCAAGGACCACCCCAATACCTCCCTAGGTGCACCCCTCCAATTCCAAGCAGTAATGATGCACCATGGTCACGGAAGCAGGGACGCAGATTGTGCACGGACCGTAACCATGAACGTCCACTCAGCACGACTGACGGTGCTGCAGATCCTGCTGACGGCTCCATCTGCCAGCCGCACAGACCAACACTGAGCCCCTGGAATGCCCTCCCCCCGCCCCCCTGAGCAGTCAGTCATCTAAATACTAGTGGCAGACTGATGACTTTGGTCTACTTCAAAAATAATTGGGGAGAGGATAGTTCTTTGTACATGAATCCACCTTTACACTGCGTAGGGATTTTCTTCCTCACCCACGGTACTTATTAGAACACCATGTGCGGACTTAGAAAATGCCTTTCCAACATCACGGAATTCCACACGGCATCACTTATAATCACGGAACTTGCTTCCCAGGATCTCACTGCCACTATGGTTCCCATCATTCTGAAGTGATGGCTCAGTTGAACTGTGGAACGATCTTCTGAAGCCTCAGTTATGATTGTACTGTGGTGGCTGTGCCGTGTGGGGCGGGGACAATAGAACCTAGGAAGTGGAATGCTCCATCTTAGGGCCAGAGAGAAGGAGCTCTTTCTGTAAGAGACACAACTCGTGTCTTCAGCAAGTGAAGGGTAAGAGCATGAAGACCTCTGCTCATTATTGCTGCTTAGGTATCCAGGAGCAAAATTTTCTTTCCCTTGCCCACAAGGTTAGGATCAGCAAGTGGAGAACTGTTTTCAACACGTGACCTCACCGACTCCCCTGAAATGCACATTGAGACCGCCCAACTGACCGCATTGGAGTCTCATCCCTCTCAATCAATGACCAAAAATGAGGTTCCTCTGTGGTGTGGAGACCTGGCGCGTGACTATCAAAGGAAGCTGGATTGCCGATACACACGGCCTACTCAGGAGTGTGTGAGAAACGTCTAGAGCTCTTCGTGGCACTCCCAGGTGTCTGCGGTTAGTTAGTGGGATATTCAACGGCACAATCCAGGCAGAGCACCTAATGGTCCAGACCCTCCAGGAATGAAGGTGTGAGTCATCCCCTCGGGACGAGCACCAAACCTGCGGACACGTTGTCCCAGACAAAGGAAATAAGAAATGGGTAGGCAGTACCCGGTCATAATTG
>JAPYYJ010003040.1:0-12026 GCA_028533885.1 Nasua narica | reverse complement strand
GGCATTAAACCCAGGCTGGACAGAATCAACACCCCAGGAGGCCCGTGCCCGTGGAGAGGGCTCACAGGTTAGAATAAGGTGAAGAACAAGATAAAGCCTAAGAAAATATGATTTAAAAAAAAAAAACAAACAAAAACAGATCCAGACCACAGTCTGATGGACTAAGGCTCAAAAGCAGACTTTGGCATCAGTGATGGGAGGCGGAAGTCAAACAGGTGAATAAGTCACAATGATGGAGGGGAGACTTGCTCATCCGAAATGGAGGGAAAGAAGAAGATATGCTACTTCACTGCATCTAAGATACTCTAGATTGTAAGGCACAATTATTATCTCTCCCTCCTTTATGAAAATAACAAGGCTGCCAATTAAATATGACGTGCCATCTCTGACTGTACTTGACATTAGAAATTAGAAATGACATAAAAATGACCAAGTGTGTATGTGGGAACTCAAGAGCAGCAGAGGCACCAAGGCTGCCTCTCAAGTGTGATAAAGACAGGAACCCAGAGGCGCCTGGGTGGCTCAGTCAGTCAGTTAAGTTGCCGACTCTTGATTTCAGCTCAGGTCATGATCTCAGGATCCTGAGACTGAGCCCTATGTAGGGCTCTGGGAAGTCTACTTGAGATTCTCTCTCCCGCCTCTTCTCCCTCCACCCCTCTACTTGCTCGGGTGCTCCCTCTCTAAAAAATAAACAAACCTTTATTTAAAAAAAAAAGACAGAACCTGATTTACTGTTGGGCCCCCACAATTAGAGCAAAATTGTGCCAGAACGCAACACATTCTTGCTGGATGCACCCCCCTCCCACAACACTGGCCAACAATCAGAAAGCTGAGTGACTGAGGGAAAACCCAATGTTCTCTCCTGTGTGTCTCCCTTACTGATAATTCACACAGAACACTTCTGGTCACCAAATGTGTGAGGGGTTATCCCCCAGCTGGGTGTTCTACAATTTAACTCATTGCTGTCACTACAGCACACTTTACATGTCAATGACAAATCTAAGCTGTCACCTATGCTTCTGACCGATGGGCCACAGAAATCAGAGGTTCCCATGACCTTCCCCCCTTAGATTTGGTTAATTTGCTAAAGCAGCTTACAGAACTCAGGGACACACTCCTAGTTACCAGTTTACTAATAGATACAGATAAGCAACCAGGTGAGGAGATACATAGGATAAGATCTGGGAGCCAGCCCAGGAACTTCTGTCCCCATGGAGTTGGGGTGTGTGACCCTCCTGATGTGAATGTGTTCAACCAGGAAGCTTCCCAAGTCCCCTACTAGGATTTTTATGGAGGCTTCCTCGCATAGGTATGATCAATTATTTACTCCATTTCCAGCCCCTGTCCCCTCCCTGGAAAAGTGGGGAGAATTCACAGAAAATTCCAACCTTCTAATCCGCTTGGTCTTTGTGGTGACCAACCCCATTCTAGGAGCCACCTAAGGGTCCACCCAGAGTTCCTGCATTAGAACAAAGATGGTCCTCGTGGTCTTACCACTCAGGAATCTACAAGGGTTTTAAGAGTCCTATGTTAAGCATGGGGTCAAAGACGAAGTACTAAAACAAGAGATGCTCCTTGTGTTCTTACCATTTAGAAACTACAAACATTCTAGAAGTTCTGTGCCAGGAACTGAGTGCACAAACCAACATATAAATATATTCTATTATCTCATACTGAAAGACTAAGCTGTCCTTAACATGAAGGTCACACAGAAATATCAGTAGCATGGAAACACGCTATGACCTGAGTTTAACAACAGAAAGCAACACATTAAATTGAATGATATATGTAAAAAAAGCACTGTCCCCAAAGGATTAAATAGAAGTACTTTAAATGTTAGTAGTAGTTGTCTCAAGGTCCTGGATTTTTAGGTAACTTCTTTCCTTGCTTCTTTATATTTCTTTTTACTTCCCCCAAATTTCCATAATGAACACATAATGTTTTTATGATCAGAGATAAGGAAGTCAAATATTAAATATTTGTTTTTTAATCTGCAAATTGTGGGCCACGTGGATACATCAATTCATCTAAATATTAGATACAAAGCTATCTCAACATACAATAAGCCCTTCTTAATATTGAAACAATATTAACTCCAAAAACATCAGGTCAGAGCACGCTCATATCTGTAGAAAGAGTGCTAATGTTCACTTCTGATATCCAAGAAAGTGTAATGCAGAAAACCATTTTTGTTTTTCTTTTCAAATATGTGGTTTCAAGCATAATGCTATTATTGCTTATCCTACTGGATCTTCAAGCTAGCATAATAACATGCCAGCAGAAACACATCTGGTCATACCACTGATAAAAGTCTATTGCCAAAGGTAGGCAGTGTTGTCTTCTACAAGATGGATTTCTCTTTTTTCAAAAAAGGACTGTTTGACAAGTAGCTATCGTGGCGGAAATTGAAGCTAACACATTTTTTGCTGTGTTATCTTGATGGAATTGCTTTTTAGCTCCATATACTCAAGTACTAATATATTTCTCTCCTCATATTTGAAACGGAACATTCTGACAAAGGATAAAGATCTGGAAGTGTAAACACTATACTTGCCAAGAGTTAAAAAAAAAAATCCTCCTACCTTCTTCTACTTTGGGTTGTATTAGCTCATAAATAGGCTGAAAATCTTGGGATAAATCAAATTTCCCTGTTTATAAAGTTCAAGAAATTCTTTCTCTTCTAATATCTTTCCTTGCTAAGCTTAAAACAAGTAACAGAAAGTACTTAAGTACTAAAAGCCTATAGAAGTACAAAAGATAATAGTATAGATATATAGACGTTCTAATTAAAATATCTCAAAAGTCACTCTATTTAAAAGTTTTTATTTAAAAACTCAATGATACCAGATTACAGTTTGACCCTAGCTAGTAAGTATAGTTGCAACATTAGTGTCCTGATTTTGAGTGTTAAACAGCAGTAAAACAGACCTTTCTTGATAGTATCTACTGTACCAATAATATTGGAAGGAAATAACATAGCTATAATTAATTTAAGAAAACTTTTAAGAGCAGCTTCCTGCCACAGATCTTCTTTCTTAAATGGCAACGTAAACAATGCATGAAGTAACATGAACTCTAATTGCTACAAAATGCTTAGAATGTGGTTGCCCTGATCTGCCAGTAGTATAACTTTTTTTTTTTTTAAGCAGGCTCCACATCCAGCACGAAGCCCAATATCAGGCTCGAATTCACGACCCATGATATCATGACCTGAACCAAGATCAAGAGTCATGGATGCTTAACTGACTGAGCCACCCAGTTGCCCTCTCTGCCAGAAGATAGTTTAAATGGCCCAGGGAAACCTTTCCAACCAGAGTTACATGGACACAGTAATGTCATATGTAAAAAGCTCACAGGTTAGAAAATACCACAGAACTTTAAGATACTGCATTACTCTCACTGAGTCAATCCAAAGTACTTGGAATTGAAACGGATATTCGAGATAAGAACGCATTTTGTGGAAAATTTTGGACAAAAGAGAAAAAAAGAAGCTATTAAGCCAATCTACTAATGCCCACTTCTCATCTTCCACAGCTGACTGAGAACACAGCCTCGCTAACAATCTCAGATGCGTCTTATAATGCCAGCTCCTGCTGGTTGCTTTCTAAGTGCATTCTGACTTGTAGGCCATGTAGCTCCTGTCTCAGCCACAGGTAAAGGTAATAGAGCTAAGGGTGAAGTCCAGAGACAAGGAGATTTTAGGAACCGATGAAGCACCCAGCCTGCCAGCTTTATAAATAATCCACCTAGCTTTCTTATTTATAAACAATCCAAGACAGATCAGAAACCAAATGCCGATTTCGCATTGCCTGAATAATGTCAGTCTTAATCGCCATATCCCCCCAAAAAAGGTACGGATTTAACTTCTCCAGCATAAAATGGGGGAAGGGGGAGTTTTAACCATCAAAATAGTCAAGAAAATGTGTATGTACATCTCACCAGTACAGAGCTCTACTGAGTTTCCACCCATTCATTCTTTTAAGAAACACTTTCAAATACCACTAAATGTGCTGTGCTAGACTTTGTGTGGAATTCAGACAGGAGTAAGGAATCCAGGTGAGGAGAGAGAAGCTAAGATAAAACAAAAGAAATGATATGTGTTTATCAATATAAAACTTAAGAAGGAAGTCAGGGACAGCTATTTGCCCCTGGAAAAAGACTTCAAAACTGAAGTAATAATGAAGCTGAGCCTTGTGGGTTACAAAGAGTTTCTACAAGTCAAAGAAATGGAAAGAAAGGATAATCTAGGCTCCGAGGAGGTAACCAAAGACAAAAAGTGGTGGGCCCATCTGCAGATGTGCCAACAGAAGCAGGGAAGCATTGCCTTCCTGAGGCCTGACAGAGATGGACTAGGAATGGTAAAGTAAGTGCTGGGCAAAAGAGAGAGCGGAGGGATGTTTAAGATGCAGATTCTCAAATCCCACTAGGAATAAGAAACCATAATTTTTGAAAGTCTGTAGTGACTCTCATCTTTTGTGTTTGGGTAAAGTGTCAAGAACTGCAGGGCCAAAGCAGAGAGGACAGGAAAGGGGAATTGCTACAAGAGAAGAGGAGATGCAGAACTAACAGAAAATACCAACTACTGAGATATGGGGTTAATGAAAAAGAAGAATCAGAAGGTTACGTGAGGTCTGAAAGAATAGGAAAATACGTGTGACATAAGAGAAGACATAAGAAAGGGCAAATGTGAGTGCCTGGGTGGCTCAGTCTATTAAAGCGTCTGCCTTTGGCTCAGGTCATGATCCCTGGGTTCTGGGATCCAGTCCCACCTCGGGTTCCCTGCTCAATGGGGAGTCTGCTTCTCCCTCTCCCTCTTCTGCTTCTCCTGCTTGTGCTCTCTCTCTTTCTCTGTATCAAGTAAATAAACAAAATCATTGAAAACAAAATTAAAAAAAAAGAAAGAAAGGGCAAATATTGGCAAAGAAAGATGAAATCTGGACATTGTGAGGTTGCATTCCTTACTGGGTAGGAAATTCGGTCTTAGAAATTCAAGAAAATTAACGTCATATTTGAACATATACTATTGGCTGGCACATCCTCTAGGACTGCCATGAGCTTGCTACTTTGCAATGTTTTATTAGTTAACTTTGGGAGTGTGTCTCTGTCTCCCTAAATACACAAAGGGCAACTTATACATATAAGGCAGAGTGCTACAAACTTAAGAGGAACTCAATAAATATTTATTGAATGATGAAAGTAGAAGGCTAAAAAAAGATTGAAGGTTTTATTCTTTTTTTAATGATTATTATTTTAAAAAGAAAGAAAAAACCCTCTCTCCACTTTTTTCTCTCTCTTTTCTCTCTCTCTCTCTCTCAAAGATGTCATAATTCTTACCTTTGCTGCCAAGGCTTTTAAGCTGTCGAGGAATCTCTGCCAGAAATCCTTGAAGAGTGGGCGGTCGATTTTCTTCAGGCTCTCTTTGGTGCTAGCATCCACACTGACATACAGCTGGGTAACTGGTTTGAGGTTCCTTTGCAATTAAAAAAAAAAATGGGGGGAAAATTATGCCTGTGTCAGGCTTTTCATGATGTACAATTTACAGCCTACAACAGATGTGGTAATTAAACATCTCACAGGGTCCCCAGGCTTTCCCCCAAAGGACTGAAGAAATGGTTTTCATAATGTGACAGAATGGACTGTCAGTTGATTATGTCTAACAATGACCGGACACCATTCTTACTGAACTGAAAGCATTCAATTACTTAAAGTTGGTCCCTCTTCAAACACTAGCTTTTAGTGGAAAACAAGCAAAATGAGATCTAGCTTCAGATGAGGCATCATCAGCCCAGGGCAATTAGAAGGGGTCTCAGACTTGAGTTTCCCCATGAACTCTGCCATTCAAGCTTTATACAGCTGAAATGCCGTAATCATGTGGGGTCTGTGCTGACAGGCCACCTCGCATCCTCAATTCACTGAGGGAAGTCTTGTAAGGGACAAGAAAAAACCCAAAAAGCTCCAACCTTCTTTAAAAGGCACAAAGCCACCCCAGCACCTCACCTAAGCCTTGGAGAGTCAGAGCGGGTGTAAAGGCCACTCTTGTGGAGGCAATGACCTAGTCAGGGAGCTTGAAGCAATGTGGAGCTAAAACAGCAACCAAGCCTTTATAAAGGAGCATAACCCCCAAGAAAGATGTATGTTGCAGATTTTTCTTCTTTGCCTTCTTGATCAGTTTCCATGAATACCACTCATTCTCCACTACTCTCAACTCCACAGACTCATTGCATGAAAGTCAGTCATTCTTATCTACTCTACTACTTCCCAGTTATACTTAAAGTCCAGATTGTATTCTTTCCTAAACCCTCCTGGTTCTCCCTTCAAATGGGTCTCACAGGGGCACCTGGGTGGCTCAGCTGGTTAGACATCTGCCTTCGGCTCAGGTCATGATCCCAGAGTCCTGGGATCAAGCCCCACATTGGGCTCCCCACTCAGTGAGGAGACTGCTTCTCTCTCTGACCCTCCCCCCTCTCGTGCTCGCTCGCTCTCTCACGCTAATAAATTTTAAAAAAACAAAAATCAAGAGTCTCATAATTTTTCTTCGATCAATTTGCAACTAGAAAGAAATTTCCCTTTAATAATGCTGTGACCAGATTCTTCCACTATTAACTTTCCAGAATTTGTATTCACCGCTAGAATTTATTTATGCATTTTTTGCTTCAAAGTCTATGCACTTTTAAAGACTGAAATATAATTCACATGCCATAAAATTCACCATCAAAGTGGTTTATGTTTTTGTATCTATCAGTATCAGCCTTATCAGTCCTTGAATGTTAAGACCTTGAAGGGCAAGAGTCATATATTTTTTTTATCCAGCCATAGCAGGCAGGTACTTAGAGCTACTTTTTACTTGATATTGTTGACTTGAGCTAACCTAACTTTTAAGGGCATGCAGGCCAAACAAATGCTTTTAATGGTCTGGCTTAGTGACATATGGAAAAATCAGAAGGGTCTAAACCCAAAGTTATTAAAAGTGGAGAAGCTCTGACCAAAGTTAAGAAGTGATTAAAACACTGGCAGACTCATTGCTTTAATCCCTCTCCACTGCTGGCATATACAGGGAATCCTTAAAAGTTCAATCCTGTGTCACTACTGAGCAAAGGACATCAATAACTGAAAATGGAAAACAGGAGCATTAATGGCATATTCTGTCTCATCATCCCTTTTGCTGAGAGCCTCTTTAATAACAGACAAGCTATGCTACCTTAACTGGACTTTATGTTTCACAGAAAATAAAAGTAAAAGAGACTGTTTTAATGGATACTGCTGGCTATCATTATCTGATACTTACAGGACTTTGCCATAAAGCGGCCTAATGCAAAATGGGAACTGGCTTGACCTTTTCACTATGCCTTCATAACTACTTAAGATTATGAACAGTAAATTCCAAAGGCCATGGTTATTTTACAAACTTCCATCATTTGCAAAAAAGGAAGCCCTGGACACTAACAGTACCAATAAGAAATTTTAGTCATTACTAAATATCTGGGATGCAATGATCAAGGAAGTTTATACATCTCTTACCAAAAAGCAGAGGAAGCATGAAGAGGAGGAAAAGTCCCTCGGAATTACAGAGCTTATTTCTAAGGGACTCGAAACATTACAAGTACCTTGGAGAAATATTCTGAGCCTCAAGGACCTTATGTCTGCCTAGTATTGGCCTCTATTCCCCAGGACAAGCAAGAGGTTCTCAGCATGGTCATTTATCTGTCACTATTCTGTATAGAGATAGCATCATTTGAGCTCCCAAAAAGCAAGAGAATGTTATAACCTTAAAATAATGATAATAATTTGTGTGTGAGAATCTCACATTGCTGCTGAGAACAATTAAAAAGGACAATAAAATAAAAGGGAAATACAATCCTAAACCCAAACCCCAGTGAAAATGCCCAATGAATCTTGACAAGATTATTGTGACGAACCTTTATCCTACTCATTTTAAATCTGAATTAAGAACAATTATATATACAAATGCACTGACAACTGAACATAAAAATCCCTCTTCCTTTTCTGCCTTTCTGTAGAGATTAGCAGGCCATTGGCTTGGAAGGTAGAATGAGGCCTACCAATCTCTACAGCAAGGAAAAAAGGAAGAGAGACTTGTGTTTGCAAGAAGTCAAATGGCTTAGAGAGTAAGTTTGAAGCTCCTATTGAACAAAATATATAAAAAGTAACCGAAGTGGTCTAAACATCAATACCATTAAAGCCAGAATCTGGGGCTGTTAGGTCTGGCCAAATAATTTAGGAGAAAAAGAGAAGGAGGATGAAGGGGAAGGATTTACTGAGTATTCATTCTGTGCTGGGTGCTCAGTGCTTTGCGTTTCACCTTTATCTTTCAGTTCATGAGATCTGCAGAGTAAAACAACAAGGTAGTTGCGACTTCTACCCATTTTAGACACGAAACTGAGATTCAAAAGGTAAAGTAGCTTGTTCAAGAATCAACAAGTATCAATTGTGAGTGATCAATTGTGAGTCAATCAAGATGTGACTCCAGAGCCTGTTCCCCCAGCCCTGCACCACAACGCCTCCCTCAGTTCAAAAATGGTGCTGGCTGGCCCTTGGTCAAAGAAAGCCAAGAGCAGTATTTCAAGCCTCACAGCCGTGTTTCTCCAAGTGTGGGCAGGATCACCTGTATCAGAAGCACCTGCAAACTCAAACTCAGGTTGTTGGGCCTCTCTCAAGACTCAATCACTTTCTAGGAATGGAGCCTTAGGAAGTGTATTGTTTTATTAGTTCCAAGAACTTCTCAACACCGATCAAAGAAGTTGAAAATACAAATGAGTGGGAAGACATCCTATGTTCATGGATCAGAAGAATTAATATGGTGAAAATGAAAATGTCTGTTAATACCCAAAGCCATCTACAGATTCAGTGCAATCCTTACTAAATTCCAAAGACCCTTTTTACAGAAATAGAAAAAACAATCCTAAACCTCGTATGAAACCACAAAAGACTCCAAATAGCCAAAGCGATCCTAATGAAAAAAAGAACAAAGTAGGAAGCATCCCTACTTCCTGATTTTAAACTGTAGCACAAAGATATAGTAATCAAAACAGTATGATATTATCACTAACATTAAAACATTAACAACATTAAAACAAACAGACAAATGAAACGGAATCAGGAATCCAGAAATAAACCCATGTATATATAGTCAACTAATATTCAACAAGGGAGCCAAGATTACTCAATATGAAAAGGACAGTCTCTTCACTAAGTGGTGCTGGGAAAACTGGATATTCACATACAAATAATGAAATTGGATCCCTATACCACTCACAAAAATTAAGTCAAAATGGATTAAAGACTTAAATGTTAAGACCTCAAACTGTAAAACTCCTAGAAGAAAACACAGGGTAAAGGTCTTTCACATGGGTCGTGGCAACAGTTTTTTGGATATGACACCAAAAATGCAAGCAACAAAGACAAAAACAAACAAGTGGAATGACATCAAGTTAAAAAGCTGCTGCACAACAAAAGAAATGATCAACAAAATCAGAAAGGCAACCTACAGAATGGAAGAAAATATTTGCAAATCATATATCTGAATCGGGTTTAATATCCAAAATATATAAGGAACTCCTACAACTGAAAAGCATAAAAACCTAATCTGATTTTTTTAAATGGGCAAAGGACTAGAACAGACATTTTTCTAAAGAAGACATGCAAGTGGCCAACAGGTTCTTGAAAAGGAATTCAACATCACTCATCAGCAAGGAAACATAGATCAAAATACCATATCACTTCACCCCTGTGAAGTGAATGGCTATTATTAAGAAGACGAGAGATAACAAGTGCTGGTGAGGATGTACAGAGAAAAGGGAACCCTTGCGCACTGCCGGTGGGAATGTAAATTGGTATAGTCACTATGGAGGCTCCTCAAAAGAATTAAAAATAGAACTATGATATAATGCAGCAATCCCACTTCTGGGTATTTATCCAAAAGAATGAAATCAGTATCTTGAAAAGAGAGCTGCATCCCCACGTTTACTGCAGCATTATTCACAATAGCCACGACATGAAAACGTGCCTATCAATAGATGAATGGATAAAGAACATGCCATATTATTCAGCCATGAGAAAAAAGGAAATTCTGTCATTTGCAACATGACGGATGAACCTGGAGGACATTATGCTAAGTGAGATAAGCCAAATACTGAAAGACAAATACTGCACGAACTTACTTGTATGTGGAATCTTAAAAAAACAAAAAACAAAACAAAAAAAAAAACGCACACACACACATAACATTTTCCATTAGCTGTTTTCTTCCCTGTATATGGGCCACATACTCTCACTTCTTTGTCTATTTCATGATTTTTTCAAATAAACATTTAACATTTTAAATAATATTACGCACAACTCTGTATGTCAGATACCTCCCAACCCAGGGCGGCTGTTTTTTATTTGTTTATTGCTGTTTTTGTTGTTACTGAACTACTTCGGTAAGTTCTCTAATTCTTTCTTGGGTTTAGCCTGTTTGGTTAGCTTAGCAGTCTGCTAGTGATTGCCCAGAAATATCCTTAAACGCCTTCAGTAAGGCTGCCAACCTTTGCTGAGGGTTCTGTGTGTGTTGGGGCACACCTTCAATGTGAGGCAGGCAGTTGACAACTCTGCCTCAGTTTTCACTGTCTGCTTGCTCAAGACATCAGCATCAGGCAGGGGTGAGAGCATAAAGCCTTGTCAAGTCTTCCCTGGCATGCCCAGCCCCGCCCATGGGCTAGCTTCTAGCTTCCCAGGAATACACAGGAGCTTTTCAAAGTTCCCTATGAACACCTCATTCCCCAGCGTCTCCTTCTTAATTTCTTCAGTCAGCTTCTCGTTTGCCCCAACCACTACTGCTGCCTCAGGCAGCTGTGAAGTTGAACAATTGCCGGTAACGACAACGAGAAACGCCCCAGAGAAAGGCTTTTTCACTGGACAGAGTGAGTTACTTCAAATAACGACAACCCCTGTGCATGGGGTTCCAGGAAACTGCCACACAACCCACATGGTGACAGTTCTCTGCAAATGGAACTCTGAAGGAGTTCCCACTGTGTTCTGCCCACTTCCGCTGGCTGCCGGGCTACTGGTTTTTACTATAGTATCAGCTATCAGGTTTAGGGCTACTGCGGAGCTGGGGGAGTTGGGATGGAATAGGACATAGTAAGACGCCACAAAGCTTAGGACATGAAATAGGACATATTAACTATCACTAGGCTTACTGTTCCTATTGCGATTCAACCATTTTTCTAGAATAAATGCTCCTCAGATTGTTGTCTATCTTTGCTTAAGAAAAAGTTGATTCTGACAATTTTTGCTAGTGTTCTCATTGTTTTTATAGAGGAGCAGGTTTTGAAGGTCTGTACTCTGTTACTCCTGCGGAAATCTATCACGTATGTTTTGTTTTTATTCTCATCACTATCCATCACAATATTTCGACATCCACTGTGATTTCTTCTTAAACCCATAAGCGAATTAGAAGTACACTGTTTAAATTACAAACATACTGGAATATTCTATTAATCTTTTTGTGTTGATTTATAGTTTAATTCCAGTATGTTCAGATATCATGCTACGTATGATTTCAATACTTTGTTGAAACTTGCTATAATGCCTAGCATATGGCCATTAGGTAATCAGTCTGCAAGCAAACTCCATGCTGTTGAAAAAAATTATATCTCAAAGTTTCTGGGTGCAATGCTCAATTTCTGTAATAAGGCTAAATTTGTTGATTTAGTTGTTCAAATCTTCACTACTGCTATATATTTTAATTTGTTTGGTTTTTTTTTTTTTTTTGGCAATTATAATAGTTACTTTTTTTCCCCAATTTTTTCAATGTTACAAGATTGATTGTTCATGCACCACACCCAGTGCTCCATGCAATATGTGCCCTTCTCAATACCCACCACCAGGCTCGCCCAAAAACCCCACCCCCCTTCCTTCCAAAACCCTCAGTTTGTTGCTCCGAGTCAACAGTCTCTCCTGGATCATCACCCCCTCCGATTACCCCCCATTCACCCTCCCCTTCCTTCTCACAATGCCCTCCATGA
>JAPYYJ010003039.1:0-12027 GCA_028533885.1 Nasua narica | reverse complement strand
ATGTCTACTTTGGAAAATGTCTGTTCATGTCTTCTGTCCATTTTTTAGTAGAATCATTTATTTTGGGGATGTTGAGTTTTAGAAGTTCTTCATATATTTTGGATGTTATCTCTTTATTATGTATGCCATTTGCAAATATCTTTTCCGATTTCAAAGATTGGTACTTAATTTTATCGATTGTTCCTTTCACTGTGCAGAAGCTTTTTATCTTGATGCAGTCCCAATAGTTGATTTTTACCTTTGTTTCCCTTGTCTTTGGAGACATATCTTGTAAGAAGTAGTTAAGGCCTATGTCAAAGAAGTTACATCCTATGTTTTCCTCTAGGATTTGATGGTTTCCTGTCTCACATTTAGATCTTTCATCCATTTTCAATTTGTTTTTGTGTATTGTGTAAGGTGGTCCAGTTTCATTATTTTGCATGATCTTGTCCGATTTTCCCAGTACCATTTATTAAAGAGGCTGACTTTTGTCCACTGGATGTTTTTCCATGTTTTTTCAACAATTAGTTGACACACAGCTGCGGATTCATTTCTGGGTTTTCTATTCTGTTCCATTGATCTGTATGTCTAGTTCTCTGCCAGTACCGGGTTTTGATCACTCCTGCATTGTTATAGAACTAGAAGTCAAGAATTGTGATGCCTCCTGCTTTTCTTTTATTTTTGAATATTGTTTTGGCTTTGTGAAGACTTTTGTTGTCCCATACAAATTTTAGGATTGCTTGTTCTAGCTCTGTAAAAAATGCTGGTAGCATGTTGATAGAGATTGCATTAAATGTGTAGATTGCTTTGGGTAGTGTAGATATTTTAATAATATTTGTTCTGACTTCCCCAAACATGGAATGTTTTTCCATTTGTTTGTGTCATCTTCAAGTTCTTTCATCAGTCTTTTATTGTTTTTAGGCTACAGATCTTTTATCTCTTTGGTTAGGGCTATTCCTAGGTATCTTATTGGTTTTGGTGCAGTTGTAAATGGGATCTACCTGATTTCTCTTCCTGCTGCTTCATTCTTGGTGTATAGAAATGCAACAGATTTTCATACATTGATTTTGTATCCTCCAACTAGACTGAATTTGTTTATCAGGGATAGCAATTTTCAGGGGGATCTTTGTTTTTGATATAGAGTATTGTGTCATCTGAAAAAGATAAAGTAACAAAGAAAAAAAAACAAAAAAAAAAACCCTCAAAACAGTAGAACTGATAAATAAAACCAGGAGATAGTTCTTTGAAAAGATCAACAAAAATGATAAAATTTTAATCTCAATTATCAAGAATAAAACACAGAGAATACAAATAATAAAATCACAAGTGAGACAGGAGAAATAGCAACCAACACTTCAAAAATACAAACACTTATTAGAGAATATTATGAAGAACTTTATGCCAAAAATTGGACAACCTGAAAGAAATTAATAAATTCCTAGACACATATAAACTACCAAAACTGAAAAAAAGAAGAAATAAATATTTGAACAGACCAATAATCAGTAAAGGATTTGTAACAGTAATAAAAAAATAAAACTCCCAACAAAAGGAAGTTAAATGGCTTCACAAGTGAATTCTACCAATTATTTAAAGAATAAAAACCTATTTTTTCAAATTATTCAAAAAATATAAAAGGTAGGAAAACTATCAAATTCATTCTTTGAGGCCAGAATGACATTGATACCAAACCCAGATAAAGATACCACTAAGAAAGAGAACTACAGATCAAATTCCCTGATGAACACAGATGGAAAAATGGTCAACAAAATACTATCAAACCGTATCAAAAAGATTTATCACAATAAAATTTGATTTGTTCTGAAGGTACAGAGATGGTTCAGCATTCACAAATTAACATGATACATCATGTTCATAAGAGAAAAGATAAAAACTATGGGATATTTTCCATAGAAGAAGAAAAAGCATTTGATAAAGTACAACAGGGTGGTTGGGTGGTTGAATTGGTTAATCATCTGCTTCAGCTCAGGTCATGATCTCAGGGTCCTGGGACTGAGTCCCACATCAGGCTCTCTGCTCAGTGAAGAGTCTGCTTCTTCCTCTCACTCTCCCTCTATGCTCTCTCTCTCTCTCTCTCTCAAATAAATAAATAAATAAAATCTTTAAAAAAATAAAATACAACATCCATTCATACTAAAACTCATCAAAAAAGTAGATTTACAGAAACATAACTTCAACACATTTATTTTTTTTAATTTTTTTACTTCAACACATTTAAAAGCCATTTATTTTTTTCTCCCCAAATTTGTTTATTTTAATTTTTCAGTGTTACAAGATTGATTAAAAAGCCATTTATGAAAAACCCCACAGCTAACATCCTAAATGATGAAAACCTGCTAACATCCTAAATGATGAAAACCTGACATTTTCCTGTAACAATAGAAGAAAGACAAGGATATTCACTCTCATCACTTTTATTCTAAATAATACTGGAAGTCCAAGTCACAGCAATCAGAAAACAAAAGTAAATAAAAGACATCCAAATTGTAAATAGTAATAATTTCACTATTTGCAGATGACATGACACTATGTATAGACAACCTGAAAGACCACCAAAAAAAAAAGTTAGAATGATAAATTCAATAGAGTTGCAGGATACAAAATCCATATACAGAATTTTCTTTTTGTTTTCAGTTGCATTTATCTGCACTAATATTGAATCACCAGAAAGAGAAATTAAGAAAAGAATCCCTTTAACAATTGTACCAAAAATAACAAAATACTTAGGAATAAACCTAATAAAAAGGATGAAATGTCTGTACACAGAAAACTATAAAACACTGATGAAAGAAACTGAAGATGACATAAAGAAATTGGAAGACATTGAAAATGGTTGAAAGATCCTAGAAGGGCAAAATGGCAGAGGACTGGGGGTGGGTGGGCTATATCAACCTTTCTCCTAAATTGAGCTGGATATCTGTCAGACCACTCTGAACACCCATGAAATCAGCCTGTGATATAAGAAAATATATCAGGATCTATACCAACAGAATATCTCTGATGGCCAGTTTCAAGGTATGAAGCAGGGAGTTATGATTTTGTGGTCAGATATCAGAAGATAAATGAAAGGGGAGAGAGCCACCATAAGCACTGGCGCTGGGAAGGTGAGATAATACAAGGCGCAAAAGCATCCCATGATGGGGCCCAGGCACAGACTCACAGACTGGTAGCCACAGGGAAAGGACTTTAGAGCAGCCCCCCAGGCTGAAACCTGGAGCTGTGTGGGTGCATGTGTGAACCGGGGGCGGCTGATGGTTTTAGAAGCACAAAGGGCAGAGATGTGCCTGGACCTGAAACTGAGGGCTGGGAGTGCTGCAGTGGGCTGCACAACCCAGATCGCTGTAGTTGTAGCAGCACAGACAAAAATAGAGTCAGTGCGACCTGGAGGACATTCTAGAGAACAATTTGCGATCTCTCTGTTCTGAGACAAAAGTGTGGACACAGTCGCTTCTGCTCTGACTCTTGGAAGGCACACAGAAACCCACCAGGGAAAGCCACCAGACAACAAAACCCCCCAAACCAGTTTTCACTGAGGCTATCACCCACCACAGGGGGCAAGGCGAATCTGCCCAAAGAGGGTTGCCTGAATAGCAGTGCAGCAGGCTTCTCACCCCTAGAAGACAGGCTGAAAGAACAAGAGAAGGGCAACCCTGAAGTCCCTATAAAACAGGTATCTTGTTTGGATTGTCGTCAATAGTTTGGACTCTACACACTCCCTCAACCTCCTCTCACCAGAATGACTAGGAGGAGGAACCCCCAACAGAGGAAAACTTCAAAGACTGTGACCCCTGCCACAGAACTGTGGATATGGACATAAACAAGATGTCAGAGCTAGAATTCAGGGTAACAGTTAGGCAGACAATAGCTAGGTTGGAGAAAACTGATAAAGGCAACGTAGATTCTCTAAGAGCAGAAGTGAGATGATCTGCCGAACTTAAAAATGCTATCAATGAGATCCAATCTAATCAAGAAACTGTACTGTTTCTAATCTAGAAACTGTAACAACAACTGTAATTTTGATAAATTAAGCAAAAGATCAAGTTAGAGAAATAAATGACACCATCAAACGTTCCAATGTCAGAATTATTGGGACCCATGAGTGGGTGGGGAGAGTGAGAGAGGTCTAGAAGATATAACTGAGCATATTTTAGCTGAGAATTTCCCTAATCTAGGGAATGAAACAAGTGGTCATATCCTAAAGGCAGAAAGGACACCTTCCAAGATAAATGAAGGTAGAAAAGACTCCCGCACATGTGATTGTGAAATTTGTGAATCATAAATTCAGAGAAAATGTCCTAAGGGCAGCTAGGGGCAGGTGATTCCTTACATACAGAGGGAGGAACAACAGAATAATGTCATACCTCAAACCATAAGAGACTCCTAAACTCACGGAACAAACTAAGGGTTGCTGGGAGGTTGGGGGGGGATAGGGATATGGACATTGGGGAGGGTATGTGCTATGGCAAATGCTGTGAAATGTGTAAGCCTGATGATTCACAGACCTGTACCCTGGGGTAAATAATACATTATATGTTAATAAAAAATTAAAAAAAAAAAAAAGAAGAACGTCAGACCTATCCACAGAGACCTAGCAAGCAGAAAAGGGCTGGCAAGACATATTCAGGGCCCTGAATGCAAAGAATTTGCAGCCAAGAATACTTTATCTGGCAAGGCTGTCATTTAGAATAGATGGAGATAAAGAGCTCCCAAGACCAGTAAAGACTGAAAATAACATGTGTCCACTACTCCGGCCCTACAAGTAATAAGGAAGGTTCTATAAAAGAAGAAAGACCCCAAGACTGATATAGAAGAGAAATTAACAGAGACGATCTATAGAAACAAGGATCTCACAGGCAACATGATGACAATAAAAGAATATCCTTCAATAATCACTCTCAGCATGAACCGCCTAAATGCTCCCATAAAACAGCACAGTGTTGCAAACTGGATAAAAAGACAGGACCCACCCATATGCTGTCTACAAGAGACTAATTTTGAACGTAAAGATAAATTCATACTGAAAATGAAGGAATGGAGAACCATATTTCATGCCAATGGACCTCAGAAAATTTGGGGTAGCAATTCTCATATCGGGCAAATTATATTTTAACCTAGAGACTATAGTCAGAGATACAAAAGGACACTACATAATTCTTAAAGGGTCTGTCTTCCAAGAAGATCTAACAATTGTAAATATCTTTACCCAAACGGGGAACAGCAACTACGTGAGTCAACTGTTAATCAAAATAAAGAGTCATATGTAAGAATACATTAATTGTAGGGGAACTTAACACACCACTCTCAGCAATAGACAGATCATCTAACAAAAATCAATAAAGAAACAGGAACTTTGAATAAAAAACCAGACCAGATGGACCTCATAGATATGTACAGAATATTCCACACTAAAACAATAGAATACTCATTCTTCAAAAGTACACATGGAACTTTTTTCCAGAATAGACTACATACTGGATCACAAATCAGGACACAACTGATACCAAAGATTAAGATGATTCCTTGCATATTCTCAGACCACAGTGCTTTGAAACTGGAAATCAACCACAACAAAGAGTTTGGAAAGAATTCAAACACTTGGAAGCTAAAGACCATCTTGTTCAAGAATGTTTGGGTCAACCAGGAAATCAAAGAAGAACTTAAACAAATCATGGAAACCAATGAGAATGAAGACACATTGGTTCAAAACCTATGGGATACGGCAGAGGCAGTCCTAAGGGACAAATACATAGCCACTGAAGCCTCATTCAAAAAAATAGAAAAATCCTGGAGGGGGGCAAGATAAGGAGAAGTAGGAGATCCTGCTGCAACCGGTCCCCAAAAGTGAGCTGGAAATCTAGCACAACACACTGAACAACCATTAAATCACCCTGAAGAGCAAGATTTCTTACTCCGGGATATCTCAGAAAACAAAAGACAGCAGTGGAGAGGTAAAAGCAAAGTGGGAACACTTGAAATGATATCGAGGATAAACAAAAGGGGGAGGGAGTCACCAGAAACTAACCAAGGACAGTAATACTCCAAAGGAAAGTGCCTGGTTGCAGGGAACCAGCATTAACGTAGAGTCCCTTAAAAACACTTAAAAAGAGCAAAAAGTTCTGAGGAGTAACTTTTGGAAAGGGGTGGTCGCGGAACTGGCTTGGGCTCATGCTTTGGGGAAAGAGCGCCCCAAAGTGAGACTGGTGGGGGATCCAGTTTGCGGTTCCTGAACTTGCAGCTTTCCACTCTCTGCAACAATCTGTGCAGGGCGCTCACCTGCAAGCACCTTTAGAGAGTCTGCTGTGGTCCACGGGCCACAGCTTTTCTCTGTGTGCACCCGTGACCGTGACATTCACGGCCCACCACAGAGTCCGAGCAATCCCCTCCAGCCCCAGAGAGAATGCGGGCAAGGGGCCTAACCTCTGGGGTCCCCCTCGTGGAACCACAGAAAGGCGGCTGGGGTCACAACATTTGCGGCCCACCATAGGCCTCCCGGGTCCGCACTTGTGGAGCCACAGAAAGGCAGCTACAGTCATTTGCCACCTCGGACAGGCTGCGCCTTGAGCAGATATTTCACGGAGGGGAGTGTGTGTTCTGAACCACACAGAGGGGAGCAGAGACTCGGGCTTCCTCAACTCAGAGGTCTGAGTGCTTCTGGGCAGATTCATTGCTTGGACTCTCTGAAAGGGGAAAAAATTACAAAAGACCAAGAACCTTCAGAGAGCTAAAGACTGAAAAACCGGTTTCTACAGAGCTCAGCCACTTGACTGGGGGGGGCAAGATGATTCAACCCAAGCAAGACTGACTGGAAAACAATGCGGACGACCCCTACCCCAGAAGACCAGCCAAAAAACAAAAGGACTACAACCAAAGGGTCCCCATAAAATTTTAAATGCCCAACAGGACGGGAAATCAATATATTAAGCTCCTGGTAATACCCTCAAACCTGCATATTTCATAGATACAAGGTTTTTTTTTTCTCTTTCTTGTTCTCTCTCTCTCTCTTTTTATTTTATTATTCACTTGTTTCACATTTCTTTTTTGTTTTTTTTTTTTTAATGACTTAACATTACAACAAGAGGTTTAATACAACGATAAACCCAGGAAGACCTGAAATAACCTTCCTCACCTGCGAGGAGTTATAACCACCCTCTCATCTTATCCCTCTGTCAGTGTTTCGCCATATCTGCTTTTGTTCTGGTATTACATAAATCTTATTCTTGGGGTTCATTCTGCTACGTTCTTTTACTTCTTGTCATTTATTCGTGTTGATCAATATGTTTGTTCGTGCTTGTTTACATACCTTATAAACCTTAGTTTTGGGACCCATTCTGCCTGGGATTTCCTCTTTTTCTCCTTCATTCTATCATTGTTATCTTTATTCTCTCTTTTTGGTGGTAAATCTCAATTGCTCCAAAACCCTCCAGGGTGCACCCTGCCTGGATCATTGGCGATATATCCAGCTATACATCCTCTCATCCACTTCTCATCAAAATGACCAGGAGGAGGAACACGCAACAGAAGAGAAACCCAGAGACTACACTCTCCCTCAGAACTATTGGATATGGACATAAACAGTATGTCAGAAAGGGAATTCAGGGTGACAATTATCCAGGCAATAGCTAGGATGGAGAAAAACATTATAGAAACTCTAAGGGAAGAAATGAGATCCAGTATAGCAGAGATAAGAAGCGCTATTAATGAGATTCAAACCAATCTAAATAGTCTAACAGCTAGAGTTATGGAGACAGAGGATAGAATTAGTGATCTAGAGGATAAAATGGTTGAGAAGAAAGGTCAGGAGGAGAGCTGTAACAAACTGCTCAGGAATTATGAGAACTGACATAGGGAAATAAATGACGCCATGAAACGTTGCAACGTCAGAATCATTGGAATCCCAGAGAGGGTAGAGAAAGACCGAAGACTAGAAGACATAGCTGACCAAAATCTACATGAGAATTTCCCCAATCTGGGGAATGGAACAAGTGTTCGTGTCCTAGAGGCAGAAAGGGCACCCCCAAAGATCAATGAGTATAGAAAATCAGGGAGACACATCATTGTAAAATTTACAAATTGTACTTTTAGACAAGAGGTCCTGAAGGCAGCTAGGAGAAAGAGATTCCTTACATTTGGAGGAAAGCCCATAAGAAAAACTTCGGACCTGTCCACAGAAACCTGGCAAGACAGAAAGGGCTGGCATGATATATTCAGGGAACTAAATGAGAAGAACATGCAGCCAAGAATACTTTATCCAGCAAGGCTGACATTCTAAATGGATGGAGAGATAAAGAGCTTCCAAGACCAGCAAGGTTTAAAAAAGAATGTGACCACCAAGCCAGCACTCCAGTAAATATTAAAGGGGGTTCTATAAAAGTAGAGAGAACACATGAGTGACTTAGAACAGAAATTTGACAGCTATAGAAACAAGAACTTCACAGGCAACATGATGTCAATAAACACTTATCTTTCAATAATCACTCTCAACTTGAATGGCCTAAATGCTCCCATAAACTGGCACAGGGTTGCAGAATGGATAAAACGACAGGACCCGTCCATATGCTGTCTACAAGAGACACATTTGGAACCAAAAGATACATCCAGACTGAAAGTGAAAGGATGGAATCTTTCATGCCAATGGACCTCAAAAGAAAGCTGGGGTAGTGTTTCTCATATCAGATGAATTACATTTTAAGCTAAATACTGTAGTCAGAGTTACAGAAGGACACTACCTTATTCTTAAAGGGTCTATCCTCCAAGAAGATCTAACAATTGTAAACATTTATGCCCCCAATATAGGAGCTGCCAACTACATAAACCAACTGTTCATCAAAGTAAAGAGTCATATTAACATGAATACCTTAACAGTAGGAGATCTTAACACACCACTCTCAGTAACTGACAGATCACCTAAACGGAAAATCAATAAAGAAACAAGAGCTTTGAATGACACATTGGACCACATGGACCTCATAGATATATACAGAACATTCCACCCTAAAACAACAGAATACTCATTCTTCTCGAGCGCACATGGAACTTTCTCCAGAATAGACCACATACTGGGCCTCAAATCAGGTCTCAACTGATACCAAAAGATAGAGATGATTCCCTGCATTTTCTCAGACCACAATGCTTTAAAACCTGAACTCAACCACAAGAAAATGTTTGGAAGGAATTCAAACACTTGGAGACTAAAGACCAACATGCTCAAGAATGCTGGGATCAACCAGGAAATCAAAGATGAACATAAACAATTCATGGAAACAAAGGAGAATGAAGACACATTGATCCAAAACTTATGGGATATGGCAAAGGAGATCCTTAGGGAGAAATACATAGCCATCCAAGCCTCACTCAAAAAAATTGAAAAATACCAAATACACCAGCTCTCTCTACACCTTAAAGAACTGGGAAATCAAAAAAAAAAAAAAAATGAAGCCAACCCCACGCAAAAGAAGGGAAATAATCAAGATTAGAGCAGAGATCAACGAGTTAGAAAGGAAAGAAACAGTAGAATATATCAATGAATCCAGAAGTTGGTTTTTTGAAAGAATCAATAAGACCGATAAGCCACCTGCCAAACTATTCCAAGAAAAGAGAGAGGACCCAAGGTAACAAAATTATGAATGAAAGGGGAGAGATCATGACTAATCCAAAGGAAATAGAAACAATCATCAAAAATTATTATTACAAGCTATATGCCAATAAGCTAAACAACCTAGAAGAAATGGATGCATTCCTGGAAACCCATAATCTTCCAAGACTGAAACAAGAAGACATTGACAACCTGAATACACCCATATCTAGTGAGGAGATTGAAGCAGTAATCAAAAACCTCCCAAAAAACAAGAGTCCAGGACCTGACGGATTCCCGAGAGAATTCTACCAAACATTTAGGAAGAAATAATACCTATTCTCCTGAAACTATTTCAAAAAATAGAAACAGAAGGAACACTTCCAGATTCTTTCTATGAAGCCAGCATTACCCTGATCCCCAAACCAGGCAAAGACCCCATGCAAGAGGAGAATTTCACACCAATATCCCTCATGAATGTGGATGTCAAGATTCTCAACAAGATCCTAGCTAATAGGATCCAACAGCACATTAAAAAGATTTTTCAACATGACCAGGTGGGATTTATCCCTGCTTTACGAGGGTGGTTCAACATTCGCAAATCAATCCATGTGATAGAAAAAAATCAACAAGAGAGGAAAGAGGAACCACATGGTCCTCTGAATAGATGCAGAAAAAGCATTTGACAAAATTCAGCATCCGTTCCTGATTGAAATTCTTCAAAGTATAGGGATGAAAGGAACATTCCTCAACATCATAACGTCTACCTATGAAAAGTCCACAGCAAATACCATTCTCACTGGGGAAGAGCTGAGAGCCTTCCCTTTGAGATCAAGAACACGTGAAGGATGTCCACTCTGGCCATTCTTTTTCAACATAGTACTAGAAGTCCTAGTGACAGCAATCAGACAACAAAAAGAAATAAAAGTTATTCAAATTGGAAATGAAGAAGTAAAACTCACTCTCTTTGCAGATGACATGATATTTTACATGGAAAACCCAAAAAACTCCACCCCCAAACTACTAGAACTCATACAGCAATTCAGTAATGTGTCAGGATACAAAATCAATGCACAAAAATCAATTGTTTTCCTATACACTAACAATGAAAAGAAGGAAAGGGAAATTAGAGTATCAATTCCATTTACTGTAGCACCAAGAACCATTAGATACCTGGGAATAACCCTAACCAAAGAGGTAAGGGATCTGTACTCAAGGAACTACAGAACACTCATGAAAGAAATTGAAGAAGACACAAAAAGGCGGAAAAGCATTCCATGCTCATGGATCGGAAGACTAAACATTGTTAAAATGTCTTTATTACCCAGAGCAATCTATACTTTCAATGCCATCCCTATCAAAATTCCACCAGTTTATTTCAGAGCTTGAACATACAATCCTAAAATTTGTGTGGAACCAGAAAAGACCCCGAACTGCTAAGGAAATGTTGAAAAAGAAAAACAAAGCTTGGGGCATCACATTGCCTATTTTCAAGCTTTACTACAAAGCTGTGATCACCAAGACAGCAAGGTACTGGCACAAAAACAGACACATAGACCAGTGGAACAGAAGAGAGAGCCCAGAGATGGACCCACAACTCTATGGTCAAATCATCTTTGACAAAACAGGCAAAAACATCCAGTGGAAAAGAGAAAGTCTCTTCAATAAATGGTGCTGGGAAAACTGGACAGCTATATGTAGAAGAATGAAACTTGACCATTCTCTTACACCATACACGAAGATAAACTCGAAATGGATAAAAGACCTCAATGTGAGGTAATGGATAAAAGACCTCAATGTGAGGCAGGAATCTATCAAAACCCTAGAGAAGAACCTAGGCAGTAACCTCTATGACATCAGCCACAGCAACTTCTTTCAGGACATGTCTCCAAAGGCTAAGGAAACAAAAGCGAAAATGAACATTTGGAACTTCATCAAGATAAAAAGCTCCTGCACAGCAAAGGAAACAGTCACCAAAACAAACAGGCAACCCACAGACTGGGAGAAGATATTCGCAAATGACACTACAGACAAAGGTCTGATATCTAAGATCTATAAAGAACTCCTCAAACTCAACACTCACAAAACAGATCATCACATCAAAAAATGAGCAGAAGGGCCCCTGGGTGGCGCAGTTGGTTGAGCGACTGCCTTCAGGTCAGGTCATGATCCTGGAGTCCCGGGATCGAGTCCCACATCGGGCTCCCAGCTTCACGGGGAGTCCGCTTCTCACTCTGACCTTCTCCCTTCTCATGTGCTCTCTCTCTCTCTTTCCTAATAAATAAATGAATAAAATCTTTAAAAAAAAATGAGCAGAAGACATGAACAGACACTTCTCCAAAGAAGACATACAAATGGCTAACAGACACATGAAAAAGTGTTCATCATCTTTAGCCGTCAGAGAGATTCAAATCAAAACCACACTGAGATATCACCTTACACCAGTTAGAATGGCC
>JAPYYJ010003038.1:0-12027 GCA_028533885.1 Nasua narica | reverse complement strand
GCCCCTATCAGAGGACATCAATATTGAGCTCTTCCCATGTGCTGGGTACCCATGTGAGCATTCCACCCATATTATCTCTCTTAGGCTTTCTATTTCAGTTTTCCTGGATTAATAGATAATGAAATTGAGACACTGTCAAGTGAAGAAACTTGCCTAAAGTCACACAGCTAGTAAATTTCAGACTTCTGTTAATAGTATTTATTATCATTAAAATACTGCAAATAAAATGTATACCAAACATTTGTAGAAGTTCTGAATCCCTCCATGCAACCTGAGGGTTGCACTTAAAGGCTTAGATCCCTGGGGGGCACTGAATGTTTTTTCAGCTGCTTGATGTGAAGAAAATTTATCAATCCCTTTAGCTGGGGGCTCCTTGTGACAGAGATCGGTAGTGCTTTTTCTTTAATTTCTAGGATGTCAGGTAGAATTGCATATCAGTTATCCAGCTATCATCCCATCAACTCTTACCTTCTCTATTCGTTTTCTTAATGAATTTTTTTAAAGGTTTTATTTATTCATTTGAAAGAGAGAGAGAGAGCACGAGCAGGGAGAATGGCAGGCAGGAAAGAAGCAGGTTCCCCGCTGAGCAAGGAGCCCGACCTGGGGCTAGATCCCAGGACCTTGGAATCACTATTCATTTTCTATTACCCTCTGAAAAGGATTTACCTTCTTATTTGGGTTTCCCTCTCACTAGTATCATTTTCTTCCTCCCCCCCACACACATGCACACACATGCTTTTTATCCATTTAATTTGCATCTTCCCCCAAAGAGTTAAAAATCCCATCCAAACGATGTAAAGACTTAGAAACCACAAGCAAATGTAGTACTTCTAAAGGCTAGTAAAAGCCTGTAGATGCCAAGTAAATGTATAAGAGGAAATAAGTGATTCAAATAGAACAATTAACAGATGGCAGGAACAATTATATATTCATATTTCTGGCCAACAGCATTTGGTAGATATAATTACCTTACAGGTGTTAACTGCCCTTCTATCATAGAATGAGACATCTCTGAACACTAGAGAGGCACAGTTAAATGACTGATGGCCACAAATTAGTAAAAATGCTATTGGCTCATTTTTTTAGACATGAATCAGAAAGCTAAATTCAGTTCTTAGAGTCTAGTGCTAAGTTCAGAAAAAGTGAAACTTGAACAGGAGAGCAGGTGTGGTGTAATATTCACGTTGATTGCTGGGGTGGGGGAAGAAAAGCTCTGAACGTTAAGAGACATTTAAAATAGACTCAACATTTGGAAGGTACAAAGTCCAAAAGGCAATCGTTTAGGGAGAAGGAAGCAGCTGTTACAAAGTATTCGTTTGCGTTTTTAAAAATTACCTGAGTTTCATGTGCAAAATGTCATTCTAATACTGTTTTCAAAAAAAAAAAAAGCTTCTGTATAGATTAGTTTGCGTATGTTTCTTTATAACCTGAAGAGTACCATGCTAGAATGCAAATATAATTTTTAATGTTGTTACTTTTAATTTTGGAATCATTTTGACCAGAAATATTTGAAAACAGAGATAAACACAGGCACAAATTAGGTCATTCAAGAATTATCACTTTTATTTTTGTTTTGTGAAGAATAAATATTTGGAACTTCCACTTAACATTTCTATCATTTGCAGCTGTGAGCCCAGGGAAGCATCAAATGAATCTCAGCCCCCATTGGTATTGATGTTGTCTGATTATTTTTTTTTTAAATTTTTTATTTATTTATTAGAGAGAGAGAGACTGAGAATGAGAGGGGAGAAGGTCAGAGGGAGAAGCAGACTTCCCGCAGAGCCGGGAGCCCGATATGGGACTCGATCCCGGGACTCCGGGATCATGACCTGAGCCGAAGGCAGTCGCCCAACCAACTGAGCCACCCAGGCGGCCGATGTTGTCTGATTATAAGTGGGAAATTGCCTCACTTCCCTCTACCTCTAGTCAACTCATAGTCTCTGAATGTGAGCTATACTCAGCACCATAGTTTCATGCTTGTTTCTATTACTTTCCTTTATTTAAGTTGTGCTTTCTTCATTATTTTTATTGTTTTACAAAGTAATAGTTTATAATCATTTTGTAAAGTCTTTGAATTTAAGTATGACTCTTCTCAGGTATTGTATTTGCTGTTGGACAACAAATAGTTATTTTTAATATTTATTACTTTAGTAATATGTATTACTTGATAAATGTTTTTGATTGATTGAAAAAAACCTATTCTAAATAACTTGGTTTTTACTATACTTTTATCTTCTGATTCTGTAGAAGAAAAAGGTAATGGAATTTTCCCCTACAAGTTAGGGAGAGATATTCCTTCAATGAGTTGAGTACTATAAAAATATATTTTTGGGTACATCTTTTTAAAGTCATTAATTTGTCCAGCTAACATACTGAGGCAGTTGGTTATAGGGGGAAGTATTTATTATGCTGTATCCTTTTTCCCTTCTAATGAAAATCTTGATTTTTTAATAATATAAATGTTATTTTACTAAAATATATCATAATTTTCCTTTAGCATTATGTCCCCTTTGATAACAGTTGAAATCAAGTATTAACTTTTTTACTTTAAGCTGACGAGCAGGTTTGACTTCCATTGTCTAAAATACTCATCAACAAACTTGATGCTTTTAATTTTCCTTTTTTCTTGTGAAGTTAAGGATATTATACTTTTCTGCCTTGATCATGGTGAAAGCCAGTCGATAACCAAACTTTACTGCAAGCATTACATACATAAAATACAATCGTTAGTACACACCGTCACTCTTACTTGGTTTCTAGTTTGTAGTAATACATTAGCATTAAAAAATTGTCACTCCACCCACATGGCAATGTGTAGCCAATATCTTTTTGATAGATTTCAAATAGTGGAATTACTGTATTCAAAACAAATAATCCAAAATTGACATAAAGATATATGTTCAATGAAACCCTTGTTTTCAGAAGTTTCTGAGTTGGGACTCGCTGAAAAAGAAAGTTGCATTTCTGGATAGAAGACTTCAGAATAATATCTTCAAATATTTGTTAATATTAAGAGCAAAATACCAAGATCATTATTGGGAATCAATTTCAATTTTTATCCACATCTATGAGAAGAGATTTGCATAGCAAAAAAACCTAGAATTGGTTTGCGAAAAAAACAAATGGCATCATCCTTGAAAATGGCATTAAGGCTAAAATTGTATAATGAGAACAAAATATTATAAAACTGAGAAATCTCTAGTAGATTAGTTAAATGTTATAAAACTGAGAAGTCTCTAGTAAATTAGTTAAGGACGTTTACTTCAGATAACATTTTTTTTTCAGATGTGATTGATTATAATGTAGACTTCTTTCCACAATACTGTGGCATTGGACAAAATATTTATTTCTAATCTAAAAATAGCAATAAGAATTGCTATTCTCTTGTTGTTAGAATTAAAGGGAATGATATATAAAGCACTTAAGTAAGTTCCCGGCTCAGAGCTATTGCTTATACATCCTGTCATTCATTGATTTTTAAAATACGTCCATTAGTTCAACTGTAAATGGGGAATATCTAACAAATATATTAGAAGCTTTTCTCATAATCATTGTAGTTACTTATTTTCCATTACACTTAACCCCATTCTATTGTTGTAAAATTAATATGGAAATAGGGGAAAAATCATGATTGAGAAAACTTTGTAAAACTGAAGTTTTTCTCTTTTGGGATGAAGTCAGTGCGGTCCTTGAGTAAATTTACTTTTCCAGTGATTATTTTCTTACAGGCAGTGTTAGCCTATTCCTAGAAATAACTGCCAAAGCCAGCAGCACTATTAGAAATAAATCCTTTGAGAAAATATTTTCAAGCCTCTATTATATAGTTCCAAATTTTTTCAGTATCATAGGAATATCATAGTATTCCTATGATAGTTTGTTCAATGTTTTTCAGCAAGAAGTTAAATATGCAAAATCTTTTATCTTCTAAGAGACTTTGTAGTCTTCATTTGGAGAATACAATTGATACTTAAGGAACAGTAATCTAAAACAGAATGTCATTTTGATCTTTGAAAATTAAGTGGATAATGGTCAAAAAGTATAACTTTTTAAACAGATCCCTGGCAGGTCAACTTATTTTTTGTTTAGTTACATGTTCATGATAAAATTTTTTAAAATACATTTTTATTACCAGAGAGAATCAAGCCCATAAAAAATATGTTTTACTCATAGTAGATTTCATTTAATTAATGGATTATGCATTAGTCTAGCAGATGGGTGAAATTTAAATTTACTCATGTCACTTTAATTTGTTCGCCTGGTTTTTTCAAAGCAGCTGATTTGTTCTATTAGAGTATTTAAATAATGTTTCTGACTGTTCTGTTCAAGACTAAATAGACTTTTACCTGAGTGAAATCTAATAAATGAAGTGGATTGGCAAAAGTTATGTATGGGGAAGGGAAATACTAGTGTGGTTCAGAACTTCTGATAAAGTTCTTTACAAAACAAAGCTAAGGAAAGCTGATGACCAAGGAGTAACCGGAAGATTTCCTCCTCAGATTTAAAACTATAATGAATGGAAAGCTAGCCCAGAAATAAAGGACTGATTTCTCAAGTGGAAAGAGGTTAATAGGGGGTGCCCTCAAGATCAATTTTAGTATTGATGGTATTAAATCTATTAATGATTTAGAAGACGAGATGGAGTTTTGCTAATATCATTTTATTTTTCATAGTAAAAACAGGGAACAATTAAGAACGCCGCTGAAAGAAAATGTACTTTTTTAAATTCATTGGTTATTATTAAAAAAAAAATCAAAAGAGTCAATCCCAAACTTTTGGCTGTCCTATAGTTGCATGTTAATGACTCAAAGGAAATCAACCAGGGAAAATGTTTCAAGCTTTGTTAACATAAGAGAAGAAATGATGTGTAATTCAGCTTTCTTCTTGCTTTTCTGAATCTGTATCCTATATTCATCAAAAGGAGTATCCATATATAAAGAAAATAATATATACATACATACATACCACAATTGTATGTAGAGCAGAACTAGTTATTTCTTATACTTCCAGATTTGAGACTGGAGAGTTGACACTAGTTCATGGGATTTGCTGAACATGCACCTGCCATCCTGCAAATCCATGGTTACCCAGATTTATGGCCATTAGGTGCATATAGAGTCAAAGATCTCTTTACCGGGAAATCCGATGGCTAGAAGAATAAGTGGAGTTATTCTGAATCATAGGTCACTAAGACTATTATTTATTATCATCATTTTTGTTTGCCTATGAATGCTGTTGTTATCAGAAAATCTTTCGATAATGCCTGGATTACTTCTGTGTTCTGCACTAAAGCAAGCCCTTGTGGAACTTGTGCATTTTCTGCCTCTTGGAATCGTATTTACTCAATCACAAATAGGTAGCTTACTTATGAAAATAAAACCTTTAGAACAATATTGAATACTTGCATTGTGAAAACTAGACCATGTTAAAAAAAAAAGTTGTGTAGATCTTAATGGGTAAAAATTAATTAGCCTGGGGATTGAAAATGCTGCAGAATATAAACATAGTAGATTATAAAATGCCATCTTTGGGAAATACCCATTTCTGTAGCCAATATAGTCAGACTTATTAATTTGAGATTCTCCCTCCTAAAGTTTGAAAGTCTGCACAACTGAAAATGTTACACTCTTTCTAACACTGTTATCTAATCAATCATTGTTATTGAATATATATTGATGGTTACCATAAGTTACAGTCACACAAAGCTAAGTATAGAAAATTGGTTTCCAAACTGCATTCTACAAAACTTTGTATTACTGGAAGAACTTGAGGGGATCATGAATGCTCTTATCCATAATTTTGAAATCCAGATAAAATTGTTCAGCCAAACCGTTTTGCTATTTCTTAATGGAAATTAATAATTAAATTAATTTATACTTAAAAGTTTCATGTTATAAATTTGAAATTTGAAATTAGATTTTAGTAACAATTTTATTTCTTCTTATGTTGCTCAACACAAGATCCTGTCTCTACCAACAGTTTACAGATACATGAAAAAAGGCTTGGAAAGGCTTGGAACTTTTCCACAATGACATAGCTAGTTCTGAATCAGGATTGGAACTGTGCCATCCAGCTCCAGAAATCCTGCTCTTATCTACTGATCATATGTTGCATGCTAGTTATGCTAGTTTAGGTAGAGGATTGTGGATTTCCTTTGCAGTCTTAGAAAGAATGATTATTTTTAATTCAGACTTTGGATTTGTTGCTCTTCAGTTATGCCACATCTTACCTGTTCCTCTTTGATTGTGTCATGTCTTCTCTATTTGAAAGATTACTGGGGAGAAGACTCTTAATTTTCCCTCAGATACATAGTTACTAATATATGAATATGTATTTGTAGCATGACCTTTTCATGATCAAAGAAACTCAAAACTAATAATAAAATACTCTTTAGACATAGTTTTCAGATCCTTCTCATATATATTATTCCACGTAATAATCATATCAAGTTTGAGAGCTTTTGTCAGATAGGTAGCAATAGTCCCATTTTATTGATAGAAAAATGCTTCCATAAAACTGTAGTATGAAATTTCTCTCTTCACTCTTAATTTTCTTAAATGACTTCTATTATATACCAGGTGCTTCCAAAGTTCATCTTTATAATCCATGTTCTTTGATAAAATTATTTCCCTCGTGGCTTTTTGCACTTCTACTTTCCCATGTGTGAAAACAGAGGCAGGGTGGGGAATCCTGATTCTATGTATGAGCTCAGGTGTGTTGCCCGGAGGACTTGCCGTAGGGAGCTTGGTTCTGATCGTCCTACGTGTATGAGCCTGGGATCCTGGGAACAAGTATGTTTGGCCCAAAGACACAAAGAGTCAGTGATTGCGTTCCGTCAGGAACACTGAGCAGTTCAGGCTGGCTGGGGCCCGGCGTGATTGTGGGGTGTGGTGGGAGGGCCAGCCAGTAGCCAGAACTTGTCCATACGGAAGAGCACGTGGTGTGCTTTTGGGGCTGGTTGGCCTGATCCTGAATGCTATAGGGAACAGGAATGACACAATAGGATTACATTTTAGGAATAGCACTCTGGGGAACAGTATTTTTGTTAATTTTTTTTCAACCACAAATTTAAGAGACATACATAACAGACAGGTGAATGCAGAAAAACGTAAAGACTGATTTTTTTACATCATGGCACAGCCTGATGTGGGCACCAGCTTTTTCACAAACCTTGATGCTGGAACTCTGCACTCCTAATTCCTTATTTCCACCCCACCTGCCTTTATTTCTGTGGCCCTTCTGGGCTGCCCTGTGCTCTGCCTCTCAGCCTTCACACTGAGTGCCTGCCGGGAGTCACCCCCAACACCTGACTGTTGAACTCCTCTGCATCCTGCAAGACGTACCTCGGTCCTTCGGGGGGGGTCCTTCTCCGTGCCTTATGACCAATCAAAGCTCCCTGTTGTATGTTGTCAGAATTCCTTTAGGTTTCCTTTGTAACATTCATCACAATTTTAATTAAACAATATTTTATGCCGATCAGATATATACATTATGCTATAAAGGATAATAGGCGTGTGTGTATTTATATAAATCTGGGTGTATCTGTTATTGTGTGTACACAAAAAAGAACAGTTAATAACAATACTTTGTAATTCTTACTAAACTCTTCTCTCCTATCTGGGTGTTCTTGTGTGTATTGTATCTAGGTGTAATTAATTGGGAAAACACCACAGATGTGTTTTGTGTCCCTCTTTGTATGACTATTATAACGAGAGATTTGTTCTGTGTAACTAGGAACAAGGAAAGGCATAGAGAATTGGAAGTAAGGAGGTTAGTTAGGAGGCTATTTCGTTGTTCTAAGTGAAACCTAGGAGTAAGGAGAACAGGACAAATTTTGGAGTAACAGATAATAAGATTTGGGTCTTGATTTGATATAAGTGTATAGAAGAGGGGGAAAACTCGTATATCCAGGGTAACTCTCAGGTGTGATCCAATGAGCAGGTGACTATAGGAAGAGGATCCAGTTTGGGAGGGGAGGTAGGGGAAAAAGATGATGATTTCAGATTCTGACATGATTTTGAGTTGCCTGTCAGAAATCAAACTATGTTTACCCAGTGAATTAGGCTATTCTGATTCATCACTAAGCTGAAAGCAAAGGAGTATGGCCTCTGAACTCTATGTGCTAAACTATATTTTGGTACCGTGTTTAAAACAGGCTTACTGAATTATTAAGGGAGATTGTGACTCCTCTTCCCCTAGAGGCATTTTTTTTTAAGTACTCAGATGCATTTGTCTGCTGTTTTGAAAATGATCTTGCCAAGGCAAGGGAATTGCCAGCCCAGATAACCTGTCGGGAAGTCTCCCAGAGCTCCGAACCTGTGATACACTTATTTTTATATTGTCTCTGGTAAATGCTTCTAGCGTACCACAATTTTGATAAACAAATGGTTTCCCTTTGCTAAGTCAAAAATTCATTGTAACTTACTAAAATGTGTTCTCTCCATTAGAAAATTAAATATCAAAATCTCCTATTAACTTTAAAAAGTACTAATTTTTCAGTACCTTGGTTTTCCATGTGCTGTGTTTTCATCCAAAAAAGTTACAATATATACAGAAAACTGTCATATATACAGTCCTGAATGCAGTTATTTTTACGTTTTATTCCATTTTCTTCTTTAATTTCTATTCCATTTAATCCAAACGAAATGCGGGAAGATACAAATTAGGCATGCCCTATCAAAATTTTTCAATATTAAGCTAGAGTCAGTTTCTAAAATAATTTCTTTGTCAAGCAAATCTGTAACTATCCTCATAACCAGCTGTCTGACTCATCAACATTGACTTTACCATGTTCCAACATGGATAGTGAGAGTAGCGACTTAAAGAAGAAATGTATTATAGCTCTAGTACTTTTACCACTACCCTCTCCTCCAACCTCGCAGGTAGACTTGAGCATCATTTCATCCTAAGCCATTTATAGATACACCTACCATGTGTTAGATATTGTGCTGGATTCTGGGAATTAAAAAAAAAAAACAGCAAAACAGAGGTACTCACATTCCAGTTGTACAGATAAGCATATATAGTAATAATTTAAAAGTATAAATTCTATGGAAACAATATCAAAAGCCATTATAAAAGCATTTGTGCTCTTATATGTACATCAGGGAAGGATTCTTGGAGAACATCTGAGCTAATATAAAAATAAAAAGGCTAAGTGATAATATTGAGCTAAGTGATATTAGACGATGGCTGGAGGGATTAGCCAGATGAAATGGTTGAATGGGAAAGGGACCATCAGAGAGGGCAGGATATTACATCAGGAGAAACAGCAAAAACAGAATTATGAATTAAGAAATGCTTGTGTGGGCATGGAGAACTATAGGTAGATTGGTAATTCATGAAGAGGGAGACCACAAAGAAGTAAGAGGAGCCTGAGTCAATGAGTGCATTGTGTACTTCACTAAAGAATTTGAACTTTACCCAGTAGATCAGTGTTATTCCTAACTTTGGCATCTACAGATGACATAGGGAATTTAATGCAACTTGGAAAACATAAGTATAGGAAATTTTTTAAATAAAAGTAAAACTTTATATTAAACTGAAAATAGTATTTGTTTCATATGTAAAAAAGTCAGTAATTGTAATTTTTATTATTACTTGTATGTATATTTAAAGATAAATATCCTTGGAAGTGTCTTAAGCTCTTAAGTTCTAGATATATTCTGTATTTTCTCTTTTCCTTATTTCCTCTAATTTAGTAAATAATAACTTATAGGTCAATGGGAATGATCTCTACCAAGTGTTTGGTGACTCAGGTCTGAATGTTTGGGTCTAATGTAGAACGAGAAATGATGAATATCGATATTTTTTTGGAAAGTACTTTTAGCGAACTATCAGATTCTCACTTGGCAAGCATAGCCTACTCAAAATCTAGAGAGTTAAATGTTTTAACTTAGGACGAAATAATAAATTGATCTTAATGGACTTTTTTTTCCTTTTTTCAGCACTAGAAATTATGTTTTTATATTTCACTGCACTATTGGAAGTATTTTTAAATATTCCTACCAGTAGGATACCAATCTCTTCTCTACAAATATAGAAAACCGTTATGTGTTGAATTAGGTTAAACTTCCTTATGACTGTGTTATTTGTACTGCTGTTCAGTCATCCTAAGAAATTTTTCTGATCCTTAGAATGAAATATAGTAATATTTTAGCCCTGTGGTAATAGTTTTAGACTATTAAATAAATAGAATATATTGCTGAAATCAGGATATTTGGGCATGCCACTCGAAATCATTGAAATGTTCTTTAATAGCATGATTAGTGTCAGGAAGAAATGTGTTTATTGCATTCTTCATTTTGAAAACCTATGTGAGCTTCTTTCACCTCCCTAATCAGCGTCCCTTAGTACGGCAAAGGCAGTCAGTCTTGTATTCATTCACTGCCCACTTTTTCAGTCAATACGTGGAAAATAGAAGGCAATTATACTCATCGTTTTGTTATTTCCCTCAATACTGAGTCAGAATCAGGTAGCATTATGCTTGATTCTTGACTGTTCTTAATGAATCAAATATCTATATTGACATTGACGTTTTATTTAACTCTCATTTCAAAGTGCCAGCATTCCCCTCCGCATTAATAGCTGTGTTCTATCTGTGTTGAATTCACTGCCTTGTTGCTTCATCTGTATGTAGCCTGGGTTTTCGGGGATGACTGGTACCGAAATTTATGGAGCATTGTGCCCTCAAGTTTATTCCACTCATTCATCAAGAGCACATCCTCTGTACATCAGTGGTTTGTTCAGCTGTTAAATGGAATGTCTGCTACTACTTATGAGAGACATCATACAAGGCCCCCATATTGGCATTAAGTGATGTCTAACAATGTTCATTGATGCAGACATTTTGTCAATAGCTTTCCTGATTTTTTGAGTCCATAATATTTATCATTAATTTTCTCAGTGGCTTTATAGGCCTCTCAGAATATCATGAATTTGAAATCTACTTTTGGTCTTTCCTCCTCTTTGGTGATTAAAGTTATTAATTTTATGAGGGAAACATTATTTGCTCTCATTCTGTAATGTAAAAACTTGTTTGGTTTATTACAAAGGTTACTGAGCTTGTTTTGAAAATTATATGAAAGTAGCAATAGAAGTAAGCCACTATTTAACAATGATTTATCACAGACAGGACCGTGAGACCTAGATATGAATGGTTCACCAATATAAGAAAATCAGGAACTCAAGTTGTGCTTCACTTTTTGTGCTTGTGTCCTTTTTTATCACCGCTTGTCTGACCACGAAGAGATTCACATATTTTGACACTTGACTCTTAGGTCATTCTTTATGTTAAGGACATGGATATGTTCTGGTTTTAGGCTCTGATGAACTAATTCTGAGCATTGATACATTTTTAATTGTTGTCTGTAGAGCAAAAAAAATTGTACAATTTTTAAAAATAAATTTAACATCTGTGAGTAATAACACACATGGCTTGAAAGTAAGTTAGATGATAGAACTGAACCAACACAGTCCTTATGGCAGGTATGTGCCGTTAATAATGTGACAGTTATCAAAAATATAAGTGGGTTCATTGAATATCATAATTAATCTTAGATTTTAAATTTCTGAAACATGTGGAAAGGGGCAAAGATGGGAAGGATGGGGCTCATTTAGAACGTTGATGTGGCTGTTCATTTGCATTTAGCTACTCTAATGGTATCTTTTTTAAGATTTTATTTGAGAGAAAAAAGGAGAGAAAGGATGAGTGGGGGGAAGGATAGAGGGAGAGAGAGAAGCCGACTCCCTGCTGAGCAGGGGGCCCCATGTGGGGCTCCATCCCAGGACCCTGAGATCATGATCTGAGTTAAAGGCAAACGTTTAACCAACTGAGCCACCCAGGGTCCCTACTCTGATATTATTTAAGGAGCTATAATAACAGTAGTATAAATTAAATGTAACTAAGGGAACATAGTAGATATTTTACATTAAAAATTTACTACTAAATTTTAATCTCCTTCTGTGGAAACTATATATGTATATATATATATATCAGTACTTCTGTTTTCCAGATTTCTTTTTTTTTTT
>JAPYYJ010003037.1:0-12028 GCA_028533885.1 Nasua narica | reverse complement strand
GCTGCACTGATTTCTGAACTTGAGGGAGATCATGTGACATGTGTCACTTCTGGGCACAAGCTTGAAGAAACCCCGGACTTTTGACCACATTTCCTTCCTCTGCTGCACTGACCACAGACAGGCACATCATGAGGCTGTGTCTGCCAGCCTGGAACCTTCCATGAATATGAGTAGAGCCCTGTGGCCAACCAGCACCACAGGAATGAGAAATACGTTTTTGTGTGTTAAGCCTCTGAGATTTAGGATTTTGCTGTTGGTGATGTTATTTCTACATAACCTCTACCAATTCAGGTTGGCAAAAAATTTTTAAAGATAAAAACAAAATATAATTAAGAAAAGAAAAGAAAGAAAAGAGGAGAGGAGAGGAGAGGAGAGGAGAGGAAAGGAGGAAAGGAAAGGAAAGGAAAGGAAAGGAAAGGAAAGGAAAGGAAAGGAAAGGAAAGGAAAGGAAAGGAAAGGAAAGGAAAGGAAAGGAAAGGAAAGGAAAGGAAAGGAAAGGAAAGGAAGAAAAGAAAAGAAAGAAAAGAAAAAAGAAAAGAAAAGAGAAGAAAAGAAGTCATTCCTTTATTTTCTTTGACTGAACCAGAATCCAGAAAATAACTTGAAGCCTCCATCTTAAGCCCATCTTGGACTGGCAGTGAATTTGGTGTTATTCTATATGGGAGATCATTGCCCATTTCCTAAATTTTACCAATATTTTGACATCTTATATAACAATATAATGCCAGGGAAACCTGTTTGGGTCTTCACTTCCGGGAAATACCCTCCAGACTTATGTGGTATTTGAACAGTCAAGACTGCACAACTTGCCTGAATCCTGTTTGTGGACAGTAATCTTGCTGACTGGCGGGAAGCCTGCTCCTCTCCGTACATCCGGCCGAGAATTATACCCTGGCCCTCTTGTCTTCAGCTCAGGTCCCGTCACTTTCCATGTTTAACGCCTAGAATACGTGAGGATCCAATGTTAAACGGTCCTGAACTTAGACAGTTGGAAAAGATCTCTTCGAGAAAAGAAAACAATATATAAAATTTCTTCATCTTGATCCGGCTAGTGGCTCTAAGAACGTGTGGATTGATACTACTTCATTGAGAATTTGAGTATTTTACTCTATGAATATTACATGGCAATAAAAAGTTTAGAGGGAAAAGTATGATTTAGACATTAGGCTCATGACCCCGCAAGGCTTTCTTGTATCTCAAGGCCCCAAGCGGTAAGTTTTATGAGCTTCAAGGAAAGGTGGTGCCTCTGACCTTGAAGCCTCCTTTCTGACCTCCACAGCTTTTCATGTCTGGGTAAATCTCTCTCTTATCCCTGAATAATCCTGGCCCAGAGTAGGGAAATTCAATAACAAAAGTCAGAAACGGGCTTCTCTTTAATTTCCCCTGAGGCAAGGGCGTTTGTAGTCCATCTATTGGGAATAGAGGAAGGATGGCTCTATCAAGAACTGTCAGAATTAATGTCCCAATAAATTATCCTGCCACATACAGACAGAAAGAGAAAGCTACACACATCTAATAGAATTGCACTGCAATTGATCTTGTGCATTATGTACTTGAAATATCACATTTTTCTTTCAATAAAAGATTAAAAGAATCTTTAGTATACATGTCAACATTGGCACATACTGCCTTAGAATGTTTATAACTATAAAAGAAACTGAGGAAAATGCAGGGTTTTTCTGAATGTATACTTATTTCTCTTACAGTGCCTAAAGGTAAACATAATCCAAACAAGGGAGAGCCCATTTGATTAAGATGTTGTCTTAAATCTGCAACGTCATGAAGAATACTTGTCATAAATGAAAGCTAAAGGTCCCAAAGAGAGTGAAATATTTGTACCCTTACTTGAGGGTTCTGAAGCAATTATAAATCCTCTATTGTTTGATTTTGAAGTTTCTATAAACCTTACCTACCACCTACTTTCGGCCACATCCTACTTTCTCTAAAGAATAGAATTATGAATTATATTTTTTATGATTTACATTTTTTAAAGATTTTATTTATTTAATTATTGAGAGAGAGAGAGAGAACACAGCAGGGGGAAGGAGAGAGAGAATCTCAGGCAGACTCTGCCCTGAATGGAAAGCCCAAAGCAGAGCTCAATCCCATGACCCTAGGATCATGACCTGGGCTGAAATCAAGAGTAGATGCTTAACCGACTGAGCCACCAGATGTCCCTGAATTACATTTTTAATGTAAAATTTCCTAAAGGTGAGAGGAAAAGCAAGCTTTTCAAAGTCTCCCATCATGGGTACCAACATTAGTTCAACAAATTAGAAATTTTTGAAATGACTTTGCCATAATAGGGTTTACTGATCAGGTCAGTCATGTCGATTCCTTTATTTATATTTTATTTGTTTGTTGAATGGCAGACCTTCTGCCTTGAAATAATTCTATACTTCATTCATGAATTTGATTTTATAACATACTCTGCCAATCACTTCCTATCATACTACACATTAAGCCTATGACACATCTTTTATTTCTAATACATGTAATTGGCTCTATAGTACTTATAATAAGAATGCATGTAACAATGCACAGCCTCCCATGTGAACAGGTTTTGTGTACACAAATAACTACTAGTTCAAAATTCTTTGAGATAGTAAATTTCATGGAAGTACTGAAATTTAAAGAAGAAAATTGATTCTGTCTCAGAAAGGACTGAGTGGTCTCATAATGGACAGAATGGTCTTCTATTCATAGAAGACCACTTCTAAAAAGTCTGTTTTTCAAACTGTTTTGAATTCTGATGAAATACCTGACTGCATATAGCAATTTTTCACACATGATTTATATAACCAGTAGTTTTAGAAAATTAACACCAAAATTACAAATTGACTTATTCTAGTATGTTGTTACCTCGTGAGTAGGACTTTAATATTCTCAGTGTGATCATTAGAGTCACACTTTTCAGAAGCTTTCAATAAATACCTATATAGATGTGTGTATATATGTGTAGACAGATGATAGATAGATGGATGGATGTGTCTGGTCTGAAGAAATCATTGCTTCCGTTTCAGTACCATATTATCTGAGAGTGAAAGCTGCTTTGCATGTAGGCTAGAAGTTATGAATGTCTCTCTCATTCTCTCTCTCTCTCTCTTCCCCTGTCTAATTTCCTAACAAAACGGTAAAAGAATACTAAACAAAAACATCTGGTTGGCCTGCATGACTTCACCAGTTCACTAGGAAAGTTCAAAGCTCTTTGTAAATATTTCACTGCCTACTAGTAATTAAACTATGTAAACTACTTCCTGAGTGTATTGCCACACCTATGAAAGTTAATTAACTATTTTAGTGTGTTGGGGTATCGTTAGGGCACCATTACTTTATTGCAAAATGACCATCATATTAGAAGCTGTGTAAGTTGAACTATGAAAATAAACATAGACTCTGAGGCTCAGAACTTAAATGAAACTTGCTGTAACCAAGTAAGAATTTCATTCTAAATAAAACAAAATGAAACATCCTTACAGGTTACTAACAATTATATTACATCTATTATTTCACTATATAGTATCTGTATAGAGAAGTCATTAAAATTTTAGCAAGATGACAAAATTTAGTTATTTATATGGCAATGCAAGACTTTTTTCTCTATAAATTTATTTTTAATAAAATATTAATACTGCGAGGAAATTTGAAGAGAAAAGGTAGATAGAAAGTATAACAAGAAAGTACAAAGTTGAATAAAAAATAAAAATTTTTTGAAAAAATAAAAATAGACAAAAATTTAATGTAAAAATATTAAATTTTTATTTTTTGTTTAATAAAATGAATTGTATAAATAATATCCACTTACTATTTAAAAAAATAATCTATTTTAAGGTTATTTTGATTACAGAATGGCTATCTGTATGTTATTTATTTATTTTTATTCAACTATAATTAACAGGCAGTATTATATTAGCTTTAGGCTATCTGTATATTATTTTAAAAAGAAACAGTACCTAAATGCATACTCAAATATTAATGCTATCTGAGTAATGTTTAAAATAAAAGCAATACCTACGTACACAGTAAAATATATAATACCCATTGCTTCTGCCCCCATCAGTTCCCACAAATTAACATGTTAAGTGTTTCATGGGTTATCATTCGAGGTATATTCTTCATTAACTCAATATATGCATTTAAGGATATTAAATAAGATAATGCTTTAACGCACATGAGTCCATGGACTATATGATATTCTGACACTACCATATTTTTACTGGGTAATATATTGTAGATATTTTTTCATATTAATTTATAATATTTTATCTCATTCTTTATAAGAACTGCTTGGTGATCATTGTATAAATCATTGTATAAATATAGCATATTTATTTTAAAAATCTCTTAGTGATTAAGATTTAAATTATTTTCATTTTTTTCTCTCTAATAACACTTAGATTGAATACTATTAATAACACTAAAATTGAAATACTTAATCAATAATCTGGATAGAACTACAAAAAATTTAGAAATGGAATTGATATGTCAAATAGTTTGAACATTTTAAGTGTTTTCTGTTGAATTGCCTTCCCATGAACACTGATAGTTCTTATTTCTCTTAGCACAGCTGATATCAATGATCTGTATAGGCTCTGTAAATTTGATAGCTGAATATCAATACCTCAACATTGTATATATTTGTATTTGTTTTATTTTGATGGATGCTATTCATCATTAGCTATGTATAATTCTTTTCTGCTTTCAGCTTTCACACTTCTGAAAAAGTTAGAGGTTGATCCATTTTCTTTGATTTATAAATGCTTAATATAAAAGATACTGGTTTGCATCTTTTATATAAAATTGAATAAACTGTGTCTGCATTGAAATTTATATTTCTATTTTCACCAACTACATATTTTTAGTTATGGAATTATTTGTGTTATATATAAGTTCTTAATGAAATTTTATATGAGTATCTTAGTAGTTTTTTTCCTTTATTCATTTCCCACCAAGATTATACAAAACAAATAAAGAAAATACTTCTGTTCTAAACATTTCATGACTCAATTTTTGGCTTGAAAAGCTTATATGCATCTGTATTTTGTTTTAAGGATTGATAGGAAGATACAACTATTTATTTCCAAGTAGTGAGCCACTTGACCCAGCCCAATTTATTGAGTAATCTTGATTTTCTGCCCTGTTTCATTGTGTTTTCCTTCTCTCATCTTTCTGACCTCTCTGCTAGGGCCCACGGATGTATCTGTAGATCCCTGCAGTGATGTCATGTTTTTAAAATTAAAGTGAGTTATAAAATATGTTCGAAATCTGGAAGATTGGCAAACCATTACTACTGGCTTGGTTTTCTCTCCCAGAATTTGATAATGATGATTCTTGAATGTTTGGTCTTCAGAGAAACTTTACGTCCATATGATGAAGTTCCAAGTAATACGTGCTATAATTTTGACTGATGTTATATTGAAACTCAGATTAATTTTGGAAGCTTGGTATGTTGAAATATCATTTGCAACAACAATAAGGCAGGGTATTAATTAAATGAGGCAGTTATCATAGATTTTAGTCCTCTCAATCAACATACCCTTCTTAGGTGGCACATTCCTACCTCTCTTCCTAAAAGGCAGACCCAGAATTAGCATATGTTTATTTAAAAAAAAGTCTCATATCATGAATTCTCTATATTCCATAAGTTCTGGCCTAATCATTCTAATCATTAGGTTTGCAATGATCTTCTGAAGACCAAATTTCATTATTATTGCTCAGTATCTACCCTTTTTTAACATGTGAAATCTTGGGGAGCCTCAGCCTTTCACCTCAAGTGTAAAAATGGTTGGGGCTTGCAGTGGTATATAAGCTGCAGGTGGAAAGAGCCTTGGTCTACATCTTGGTTACTTCTCTTCCGGAGTGACCCTGAGCAAATTAATCCATTTGTTTCAACTGCTGTATCCTAACTTGTAAAATTTGAACACGAATTCTACCTGGAAGGGTCATTTTAAGGATTAGCGCACATGAATTGGGTGCTCCATAAGGGGCATTTCTATGGTTTCCTGGTGAATCACATGTTCATATACAATGTATTTAACATGACCCCAAACTGATCAATCGTTTGTTGATTCCTCCTGTACCAAAGGCTAGAAATCTTTGGGTCAGCTATTTATATTCTTTTCCTTTTCTTGGACTTCTTAGATCTTATATTAAATCTCTGTATAGATCACTCACCCATAACTATTATTAGCCCTTCTCTTGGACACCACTCCACTTTAGACCGACAGTGCTTTACAGATGGATTCTGGGGGAAAAAAAAAAGCCTTCCCAACCTTCATGACTCTAAGCTTCAAAAGTACAAAAAGCATTTCATAAACTGCAAAACTGCTAACAAAAATTGTAATAGTGTCATTTTAGGCAATGCATTACACTTTCATTATATTTAGTGTCTACCTCTTCATAATATCTAATCATTTAAAAATCCTCAGGGCTGGGGCACCTGGGTGGCTCAGTGGGTTAAAGCCTCTGCCTTCGGCTCAGGTCATGATCTCAGGGTCTCTGGGATTAAACCTCGTGTCTGGCTCTCTGCTTAGCAGGAAACCTGCTTCCCCCTCTCCCTCTGCCTGCCTCTCTGCCTACTTGTGATCTCTCTCTCTGTGTCAAATAAATAAATAAAAATCAAAAAAAAAGTCCTCAGGTTGTATGGTTAGAGATACAAAGATAAGGAGTGGCTGAATGAAGAAGCAGACAGTTCTAACTCAAAGGTTGATGTTCTTTTGTCAGGACTCCACTTGATGATGCCTTTTTTTTTTTTTTTAATCAAATAGATAGGAACTTGAAGTGTTAAATACACATGAATATACCTATATATACAAGCCACTATTATCTTGTTTCAGATTAATCTTTCAATTTCACATTTATTATGAATTTTCCAACTCCAATAAATAAATAGTTTTCCTCTTTTCTGCCATGGCATATCTAAACGCAGGCGCCCACATAAACTGTCTCAGTTCAACCATGTTCTCCTCTAATCCTCAACTAGTTCTTTCCCTTTGCTTACCCTGGTAATCATCACTCTTTCATTGATAATCCCTGCTCATAGAAAAATATATAATCTGTCATACACACTGAACACTCTGAGAATGAGAAGGTAATGTATCAAAAATTATAACAAGATGATAGTCATATCTAGTTTTATTCCATATAAAATGAAATGCATGGTAAACACTACCTCTTCATGCCCTCCTTGTTCCGCAAGAAGAATTTTCCTTCTCTTTTATTCACACATACGAAATGTATCCTATGAGACCTAGCCCAGATCCTGCCATCTGCAGATATCTTTACTTTTATCTTTTCTCTGAACCACTTTAGCATTTCAACTGCTATCACCCGTTTCAAGTGTATTAATGTTGCTCATGATCAAGACGGTGAGCTCCTTTATGGAAGATGGTGCCTAATCATTTTATATAGTCTTCTAGAAGCCTATGTAGGGGAGGAGGGAGCAAGTAATGGGTATTCAGTGATTACCTCCAAAATCAATTGGATAAGTCTTTCAACTTCTAAGCTCCCATTGTTAGCCAGCTAAAAGAGAAAATTAGCTGTAATTAGTTCATCATAATTTAAGTTTAACAATTAAGGAATATATATGTGTATATACGTATATGTATGTGTGTGTGTGTGTGTGTGTGTGTGTAGATATAGTTTTTTTAAAGTAAGTTCCATGCCCAGCAGAGAGCCCAGCATGGGGCTTGAACTCACAACCGTGAAATCAAGTCCTGAGATAAGATCTAGAGTTGAATGCTTAACCACCTGACCCACCCAGGCACTCCAAGGAATATTTTAGCTGTCTCCACTCAAAATGCCTTTAAACAAGAAGCTAACGGAGCGCAGAATACATACATTTTAATAAAATTAAATTGAGAATCCGAACATGCGATGCTGTCTGGGTGGGAAGAACTTCTTTGGCCGGCTCCAGGCAGGAAGTTTCACTTTTCAAAAGAGGGAAAAATGGAATAGGGAAAAAGGCCAAGTATGAGCAAGACAACTTTTCCTTACTTCAGAGTTGTTCTTTAAGCTGACATTGTCTGAACTCTTTATTTCTAAGCAGTTACAATAGTTTCTTGTTAACATACGATCCAGGAGCTCTTTGGAGCGTGTTCCCCTCCATCAGTCATTCCCGTCCAGGCTGTGGTGTGAGACTGCACCGTCATGCAGACTATCAACCAGCACTTTCATGTCGGCCATCCTTTGTTGGTGCTGGAGGTTATGGTTCACAGAAGATGCAGAGCTGAGCTCCCAAGAATTGTGGGAGTAAAGCAATAGCTGTCTGGTAACCCCATGCTTCCAGAACTTGAGACCAACCATCACTGGGCACAAACATTCATCCTCTAGGAGTACATTCTACCCTGACATTTCAGCTGGATGCATATAACCCAAACTCAGCTTAAAGGCTGATGATCAAGGGTTGCCGTTAAGCTCTGTCCTACTGGTAAAAGTGATTCAGCTGGGGTTTCTCAAGCTCAGATAAAGATGAATGCAGGCTTCCTCAGCTTTGTTTCTAATTTATAGAACTTAGCTTAACGTAGAAAAATTGGTACATTATCTCATCCTAGTCCTTCTGTGAGCAGTCTCAGGACTGTTTAACTTCACTGAGCACAGGAAATGGAATGAAAGCATTCATTCTATAGGCTACAGTGTTATTGGCCAGGTACAGCTGTGCAGAATAACAGTGTAATTCTCTGTCTGAGCAAGCCGTCTTCTTGAATAGATGCTATTAGATAAAGACCGAGCTTCCCATTTAATAAAGATATATATGCACTTCCATGCTTTTTTTTCTGATTATTAACCTGAGATAAAGAAGGCTTTAGCTTGTCACATTGCGTTAACTGGCCATTTCTCAGCATTTAAATCAACAGGCAAAATCTCCAAACGACTGATTTTATGATAAATCAGAAGAGGACTTTAAAGTTAGGCTTATACAGCTTTTATAATTTAGAGGAGAAAATGAATTATCCCCTCCATAGACTTTGCAAAATTTCCATAATCCCTCACCTATTATAGGTAATATTTTTAACAAATAAAGTTAAGGAATTCATGTTTCTTTGCACGTCGGTCTATATTTATATTCTAATTATGCTCTGTGTGAACAGCAAGAGCGAACATTTTCATTTGTCGAGAAATGCCTGTCCTTCTTATGTTTTAGTGAGTAGCACTCTGGATACTGTGTTGAAGCATTCTGTTAGTACATAAAATTGCAAGGCACTGACATCTTGCTGCCCCTTATCTCTACAGTAAAGACCTGACATTTCAGCAGGAAATATTATCAGCATGTCTTACCTATGGCTATATTCAGCACTCTGTGTAAGCTACCTCTGTAAGGAAAAGGACAAGCGCATGAAATGCACGGACCCGTCCTCTAATTTGGGGGCCATCTACTTTCCCTGGCTTGTCGCATGAATAATTGAGCTCTAATCCATTTGAAAGGCTGTGTTATAGCTGTTTGGCAGTATGCTTCAATCAACGGGAAGAAGTAAGATACAAATGTCACACTGTGATGTGACCTTGACAAAGCAGGAATTCATGGGATGAAGTTATTAAAGAGTTCTGCCTTCAACATATGACCTCATGAATCCAGCATCTTCTTCCTTTCTTCCCTCAAGTAACATGTACTTACTGAATTTTTGAAAAAAAAAGAGTAACTCATATTGTTTGCAGGAAATTTAGAACATCAAATTACATAAGGAAGCAAAATAAAATTGTCTGATATCTCTCCCTATTGTCACTTGAGGAATTTGGGGCACAGGGGGCCTCTTCTCTACTTCTATATGTAATGTGCAATATGCATGTGAGTATCTGTATATGTACATCTTAGTGTTATATGTTTTTATAAAATCCAAATTATATTGACCGTGTTGTTCTGCACACTATGGTTCAGTCTTTCTCTTAGACATTCCTATATTTTCAGTCAGTCACTTCTAAATTACTTCTTCACAGAGAGGGCCAGCACTTGAGGGCTTAGGGTTTGGAAATCACTATATACTAGGTACCTATGAAATGCAGAACTTTTCATGAAGTGTAAAGCAAGAGGAGGTGAGGTGGGCTACAAGGTTCAACCGCGCTCACCGCCATGACCATGCAGTTTTATGAAGGACTCAGCAGCTGATGTGGAGACAGCTATGGCGTCACTTCTGGTGAGGTACTCTACCCCTGACAGAGAATAAGACCTCCTTTTGTGCCCATCTTTCCTGAGTAAGAGAATAAACTAATAGCCACAGAGGGAAAAATGGACTTCCCAGGCTTCCCCTCCTGCTTCTATAAATCAAAAATGAAACCAGCAGCCCTTTTAGCCTTTATGTCTCACCTCCTGCCCAGATGAACGTGCAACACAGTGTTGAGCATGATATTCCAGAAGGAACAGGCACAATATAAATGCTCACAAGCAAGTTTTCTTTTGTCTTTTTTCCTTAGGTTATTATTTGTTTGCTTGCTTAGGATTCAAGAGTATGTTCTCATTAACCACATAGATGATTTTATACTTTTTTAAATAGAAGACTCTAAGTATTTAATATAGTTACATAATATATATTATTTTACATTGCAGATTGCTTTGTTGCTTTTGAAATGTCTAGCATCCATTATACCATCTAAGTATCAGCTTCTGGAAATAAGAAATTTTTGTTATTAAAAAAATGACATGGTTGATAATTGTGATCAGTTTGTTTAAGACACCAACGCCTATGCTTGAAAAAATAATCAAGTACTCATGGACACTCCATACTTTTTACATTAAAGGGGTACTACTCTTTTTTTTTTTTTAAAGGGGTACTACTCTTAAAACATACACATGCACACACACACACACACACGCACACGCACACGCACATGCACACCCACACGGGCATCTGGGTGACTCAGTCAGTTGAGCCCCAGACTATTGGTTTCAGCTTGGGTCGTGGTCTCGGGGTCATGAGATGGAGCCCCCAAGAGTCTAAGATTTTCTCTCCCATTTCTATGCCCCTCACCTCCCCCACTCTCTCTCTCTCTCTCAAATAAATAAATCTTCAAAACAAATGAACACACAAAAAACTATAAATCTAAAATCACATACACAAAAATACATATATACACATATAATACACATTAATACATATGTATAGTAAAAATGCAGCATAGTTTAAAGGCATTAAGATTGTTTTTGCTTAAATAAGCTCTATGATAAATCCATCTATTAACTTACAGTCCTATGGCATAGTAAATGAATAGTCTTGATTTCTTTGATGAGTACCATTTCTAGCATATTATATTTCCTAAGCTTATGATACAAATTAGGCAGGGAAGTGCTATCAGTCTGAAGGCTACCTGCTCTTTTCTTATGTCTCTGAACATTCCTTGGTCTCCTTCAAGGGTTCGTGTCTTTTTGCAACTGTCAGCATCCCATTAATAGCCAGGATTCAATCCTTAACCCTCTTTTATAAACCCTGTGCCCTTTTTTCCATCATTTTTTTGTATCACCTACCTAGCGGCAACTCCCAAATCTCTATCACCACTTCACACTTTCCTATGTGTCAGATTTGTATATCTAATTACCTGCTGGTCCTCTCCCACCGAATGCCTGAAAAACCAAGCCGGGTTCTGGGGCCAGCTCTTACTAGCTCACAGGAGTCAACTGTGAAACACAGACAGTATTAAAAAACTATGCAAACTTATAGTCAAATATATTATACTAGAAATAGAAATTTTAAATATGTCAAACATTATTTTGAGTTATTTTATTATTTTGGTATTATCCATACCCTTGAGGTTATTGTTGTCTATTGTATTTGCATAGCAGAAATACTATATAATAACCTGCTAATGCTCTTCTCTTACCAGCTCCATGGTGAGTGACCTGGGTGTTAGTTTCTTGACATCAGTCACATTGAGAGTAGGCACACCAGGGAAGTGGATGTAGACTGCAAATCAGGGTTTTCCTTTTTTGCAGAAAGTTGGTTGTTACACATGCACCACCATACTACTGTTTAGACTGGAGTATATCTCTGCCAGTCATTGTATTTTCTCTTTTCTTTTTCTTTTCTTTTCTTTTCTTTTT
>JAPYYJ010003036.1:0-12029 GCA_028533885.1 Nasua narica | reverse complement strand
GAAGAGCAGCCTGAAGAGCCCCGAGGAAAAGCCCTGCTTCCTTTACCTGAGCTGTGACCCCAGCGGAGGTGAAGAAATCGTTTCTGTTGGCCTCTTGAGTTCAGCGAGAAATATGGAAGTGTACTTAGGAGAGGAGTACTGTGGAACCAGTCGGGGCCAGAATGTCTGCAGCGATCTGGGTACCAGGTCTGTGAGCGCGGTGACTTTCCTCAGCGTTGGTGGGGCTTGTTGGTTGCCTGAACCTGCAGGAGTAGAAGTTTCTCCCTTTAAGGGATCTTTGAGATAGTGTAAGTCAGCTTTTTCGTTGTTGTAAATGCGGAGATTTGGAGCTGATTGAGGGAGGTGACTGGGTACCAGTTAGGGTGCACAGACTACATCAGTCCTTATTCCTGCGTCTTGGCTTTCTCCGTGAACACACAGTGGTCTGTTTTCCAGAGGCAATTTGGCAGTTAGTGTGGAAGGTTGAACACATTTTTCTGAAAGGAAGTCCATTATAAACGGTGCCCAGGCCCAAGGCTGTGCCACACCAGTCTGTGTAATCCACACACAATTCAGCCTGTTAGTGTGATTTTTCTCTGGGTTCTGATACAAAGATTCTACCCCAATTCAATCTCAGGATTTAAGGGATGGCTTAGAAACAATTAAAAAAAATTTTTTTTAATTTGAGTATGGTTGATGTACACCATTACATCAGTTTCAGTTGTACAACATAGTTATTCAACACTTTTATAGGTTATTCTGTGCTCACCACAAGTATAACTACCTGTTACCATACAATATTACAATATTGTAATTATATATTGTATTACATTGTATATAATACAATTATATATTGTATTATATTGTAATTATATATTGCTATTACAATATCTGTTACCATACGAGGCTATTACAATATCATTGACTAAGTTTCTTATACTGTACCTTTTTTCCTACTAGTTATTCATTCCATAACCGGAAGCCTGACTCTCTCACTTGCCTTCATCCATTTTGCCCATCCCTCCGGCGACTGTCAGTTTGTTTTCTGCATTTATAGCTTATTCTGTTGTGTCGTTTATTCATTTGAAACAATTCATTTTTATTTTTTTAATTTTTATTTATTTATTTTTTAAATTCCATTCACCTATTTGACAGAGAGAGAGAGAGAGAGAGAGACCACAAGCAGGCAGAGAGGCAGGCAGAGAGAGAGAGGGCGAAGCAGGCTCCCCGCCAAGCAGAGAGAGCCGGATGCGGGGCTCGATCCCAGGACCCCGAGATCATGACCTGAACTGAAGGCAGAGGCTTCAGCCCACTTAGCAACCCAGGTGCCCCGAAACAATTCATTTTTAAATGTAACTATTAAAAGTAATAGAAGTAAAAGTAATTTAAATTATATTTTATTTTTAGTGAGCACAAAATTATTTTCTACAAAAAGTATTTAAAATTGGAGTCATCCAGTCATGCTTGTAAAATAAAGGTAAGTCATCACTAGATTTTAAGTAATTTAACAACTGCAAATGTTTTTGTATAATTTTTACTTGTTTTCTGTTGGTTCAGTAATATGGTTAGTCCACCTTTGTTCCTGATTATCTTTACGTAAAAATATGTGGTCATGAAAACTATAAGCAGTTTTGACTTCATTATATCAAGAAAGATATAGGGAGCTATATCAAGAAAGAAGGGAATTGGGGAAGTTTTAGGGAACAGCACCCAAAAGTTAAAGGGATTTGGACTGATGTCTTGAATGTGAAAAATATCATAGAGGTGAACTTTAGTTTTCTCACTGGAGCCCAGAGAAAAATTACTGAGCTGGAGGGCGTAGGCCCAGGATATTCCTCTTGTTTTGTTGCCTACTTGAGTGACCTTGGGCATATCTCTTTATTTCTTTCAAACTACCTCATGGATAAATTTAGAGAACCAAAAAAAAAAAAAAAAAGGTATGTACATGAATGTTCATTATCATTCTTAGTAGCCAAAAAGTTGCAAAGAAAACAGCCTTACTGTCCATCACTGAATGCGTAAACAAAATATGGTGTACCCACACAATGGAAAATTATTCAATCATAAAAAGCATATAGAAACCCAGATGAACCTTGAAACATACTGTACAAAAGAAGCTGCGATTATAATATTGTATGAGTCTGTGCATATGTATATATAAGGTCCAGAATAGGCAAATCCATAGAGACTGAAAATAGATTAGTTATTATGTAGGGCTAGGGGATGGGTATTGGTGGGATGGAGAGTGACGGCCAGTGGGTACATGGCTCCTTTTTGGGTGATGTTCTAAAATTGTGATGGCTAGCACCAAAAACCATTAAGATACCTAAAAATAAACCTAACCAAAGAGGTAAAATATATATATTCTGAAAACTGTAGAAAACTTATGAATAAAATTGAAGAGGACACAAAGAAGTAGAAAAACATTCCATGCCCATGGACTAGAAGAACATTGTTAAAATGTCTATACTACCCAAAGCAATCCATACATTTAATACAATTCCTGTCAAAATACTATGAGCATTTTTCACAGAGCTTGTAGAACAGTCTTAAAATTTGTATGGAACCACAAAAGACCCCATGTAGCAAAAACAATCCTGAAAAAGAAAAGCAAAGCTGGAGGCATTACGATTCCGGACCTCAAGCTATACTACAAAGCTGTAGTCATCAAGACATTATGGTACTGGCACAAAAACAGACGTGTAGATCAGTGGAACAGAATAGAAAACCCAGAGATGGACCTATGACTACATGGTCAACTAATCTTCAACAAAGTGGGAAGGAATATCCAGTGGAAAAAAGACAGTCTCTTCAACAAATGATGTTGGGTAAATTGGACAGCAACATGCAGAAGAATGAAACTGGACCACTGTCTTACACCATATAAAAAAATAAATTTCAAATGGGTGAAAGACCTAAATGTGAGACAGGAAACCATCAAAATCCTAGAGGAGAACACAGCAACCTCTTTGATCTTGGCTGGAGCAACTTCTTGCCAGAGGCAAGGGAAACAGAAGCCAAAATCAACTATTGGGACCTCATTAAGATAAAAAGTTTTCTGCACAGTGAAGGACACAATCAACAAAACTAAAAGGTAGCTTACAGAATGGGAGAAGATATTTGCAAATCACATCTGATAATGGGTTTATCCAAAGTCTTTAAAGAACTTAATCAAACTCAACACCCAAAAAACAAATAATCCAGTTAAGAAATGGGCAGAAGACATAAATAGACATTTTCCAAAAAAAAAAAAAAAAAGACATGCAAATGGCTAAGAGACATGTGAAAGATGCTCAACATCACTTACCATCAGGGAAATGCAAATCAAAACCACGGTGAGGTATGACCTGACACCTGTCAGAATGGCTAAAATTAACAACACAGGAAACAACAGGTGTTGGTGAGGATATGGAGAAAGGGGAACCCTCTTGCACTATTGATGGGAATGCAAACTGGTGCAGCCACTCTGGAAAACAGTATGGAGGTTCCTCAAAAAGTTAAAAATAGAACTACCCTACCATCCACCTATTGGACTACTAGGTAATAACCCAAAAGATAAAAAACTAGATTCAAAGGGGAACATGCACCCCGATATTTATAGCAGCATTATCAATAATGATGTTTATAGCAGCCAAACTATGGAGAGAGCCCAAATGTCCATCAGCTAATGAATGGTTAAAGATCTGGTATATGTATACAATAGAATATTACTCAGCCATCAAAAAGAATGAAATCTTGCTATTTGCAACAACATGGAGGGAGCTAGAGTGTATTATGCTAAGCGAAATAAGAGAAAGGCAAATATGATTTCGCTCATATGTGGAATTTAAGAAAGAAAACATAAATATATGGGATAGGGAGAGAAAAAAGAGGGAAACAAGCCATAAGAGATTTTTAAAGATAGAGAACAAACAGGGTTGCTAGAGGGAGGTGGGTGGGGGATGGGCTAAATGTGTGATGGGTATTAAGGAGGGCAGTTATGATGGGCACTGGGTGTTGTGTGTAAGTGATGAATCACTGAATTTTACTCCTGATACCAGTATTGCACTGTATGTTAACTAACTAGAACTTAAAAAAAACCCCAAAAAAACCTGAAAAGAAAAAAAATAGAATAACATAAAACTATAATGACTACACAACTCAATATACTAAAATACACTGAATTATATACTTTAAACCATGTGATTGTTTGGCATGTTAACTATATCTCAATAAAGGTGTTTTTAAACTTAAATTTTTTAATTTTTTAATTTTATTTTTTTGTATTTTTTTATTAACATATAATGTATTATTTGCCAATTTAAATTTTTTTAAAAGGAAATAAATCCTTGCTATCATTTTATCTCCACATTATACAAGGTTACAAGACTTTAGAATAAGAAAGAACAAGTAATTTCATAGCCTGCTGGCAGCAAATTTACAGAACTGATTATTCCAAGATACTGTTTTATATAGTATATATTAATAGCTTCCACCATTTATTTAAAGAAAGTATTTCATGCATTCCACAAGTATTTGAGTGCCTACCGATGCTAGACACTGTAACTAGGCATGTAGGAATTAGTAATATAAAGAATGACTGCCCTCAGGTTGACATTCTGGTGTGATGAAATAGATTATAAGCTGACTCAGTGAGTAAGATATGTCCCATATTCAGTGGTGGGGCAGTGGAGATGAAAAAGCAGAAAGGGCTAGTAGGGTAGGTGTATAAATTTAATGCGCAAGCTCCTTAATTGTTGAGGACAGTCATCTTTTTGGTACCACACTCAGAGTTCTTAGATTATGGGTTCTGGACCTGTGTTGTCATGTTACATATGATTTTATGTGTGTCTCTGAAGGTGTTTTTTGTTAACTGCTCCATGGACGTTCTATGGGAACGTTCTATGCTAAGGGTAGTCTCCTTAAAGAACTAGGCCTACTAAAGCTTGTTCTGGGGCAGTAGTACGTGAAAGTTAATAGTTACCCATATTTTTGAGCACTTACTCAGTGGTAGGTACTGGGAATTTTAATACCTAATTCTCATAACTGCCATGTAGAAGCATTGTTTTTACCCTCCCTCCTTTTATTCCTGACTCAGGTTTTTGCCGTTTCCTGGGGTCACACAGGCTCTAAGTAGAGTCATCTTTGACTTGTCTGATTCTAAATCCTGGTCCCTATCCATTGGCCACTTGTTGTTCATATCACACAAGAAATGTCTTTTGGTTTAGAAACCTGGATGAAATAAGGCAACATAAAGCACTGGGCAGGACATTGCTATAGAAGCCAGAGGTCTAGGTTCCAAACTTGACTTTTACCAATTTGGGTAATCCTATGACAGTCAGAAAATCACCCCTGACCTCGTCTTTTTTGTGTATGAACCAATAGGTTATGTTAGACCATTCTAACTTTCTTTTATAATACTAAATTCTGAAAGACTGATTTATTTTTAGTATTTCAGTCAATAATTTGGAAGTCCTTTTGTAAAGCCTTCTTTTGTATTAAATAGTATTATAGTTAGCTGTGCTAAGTTCTCAGATTGGTATAGTTTATTTTTATTCATTAATTTAAAAATTGTGAATGAAATTTTATTGTAGCCCCTTTTGTATATTCTGTGTATTTTTTCAGTTTGAAATGATACTCTTTTATATAAATAGTTCTTAAAAGCCTCATGATAAATTAGAAGTGCTGATCGTTACAATGTTTAGGAAAACTTAAAAATGAAAGTGTATTTAAAGTTTATATTTATTCTTCTAAATACATTATTATTGCTAGTTTATATAGGAGAGTGACCTTAAATAGTGATTATTGTTTAATATTTTTTTTTCTGGAACTTCCTTGTTTTACAATAGTTGCTCTCCTTTGGTGAAAAGCAGTGTGTGTTCATCAGTAAAATTGTGGTACAATTGAGGCGGGTTTCAGCAAATTCTTCAACAAGCTCTCCTGCTCTAGGATCAAGGATAGACCTGCAGAGGGTCCAAACTCTCATGGAGGCCATGGGGTCCAAGTTGTCACCTGGTGCTCAGCAATTGATGAATATGGTTACATTTCAGCAGCAGGTAGGTAGATACGGATTCTGTCCAGGTACCATTAACAATTTCAAAATCACAGCTTTTTCTAAGGACGTGTATTAAGTCTTTTCTTTGACCTTTTACTGTTGATTTGACTGTTGCCTTTATTTGCTTTTGTAAAATAGGATTTTGTAGACTTTCTCCTCTGCAAACTTTCTCTACTACAGATCTTTACAATTTTCCGTGAATTTACTCACTCATACAGCAAATATTAAGCACCTTCTCAGTGAATAAGGTAAAGTTTTGAGCACTTTAGAAAGTTCAAAGATCAATTAGTTTAAAGCCTATCCTTAAGGATCTTTATAGTCTCATCTCCTTCCTTTAAGGAAGAAGGATGGGACTGGGCAAGTAAATTTGGAGGGCTGCAGTTTGGGAGAGAGAAGGCAGCATGGATTAACTCTTCAGTGCTGGAAGGAACAGGATAGAGCTAGGGAATGAATAGAAGTTCACTCCTCTGGGGTGAAGAAGTGGTTGGGGGCGTTTAGTTTGGGGCTGGCTCATAGAGGGCTTGGAATTTTACTTTAAAAGTTCATGCATGGTTTTGCCTACATTTTGAGAATCTCGAACCCAGTGTTATGCCTAAGAGGAATGAGAAGGAACAGTGAGCCAGAAGGATGCGTCACTTCAGGGGGAGCCGTTCCATGTTCCTTCCCTCATCCAGAGGAGAGTCAAGGAGGGTCTAAAATTGGACATATAACCTGATGCTGGATTGTGAGGTGTTAACAATGATGGTGCCATCAGCTCTGGACAACTTACTTGACATTGGTATTGCCCGAGAAAAATAGAGTTAAAGGGGGACATTGAAGTTTTGAAGACAGTGATACCAACAGTATCCATGGAACCCAAGGGACGAGACTGCTTGGGAAAAAGGGAGTTTGATTTGGGACTATTAAGTTGTAGATGTGAATCCAACAGTGCCTGTGCTGCTGCTGCTGCGAACATTTGGAAGCACAGGTGGGCGTGGGGGTGGGGAGGGCGAAGGGAGGTTCGAGAGGCGGACCCAACAGAGGGCAGGGGAAGTGGTTGAAGGAGAGCCGGAGCAAGGAGGAAAGGTCCGTGGGGAGTGGGTAGGTTTGGTAAGGATATCGGGAGCAGGGAAAGGGATAGGACAGCAGAAACCAGTGGTGTGACCGAGTAGCACGAGGGAAGATCTGCTGTCAGGAGACCTGATTTCAGGTTGTGCTGCTGACATTTGTAGTTGTGTGATTTGGCATTGCTTCATCTGTTTCACATCAGTTTCTTCGTGTCCAAAATCTAAACGATAATACTGCCGAGATCAAAGGATTAACGGGAAAATTTAAAAGAAATAGTGTAAATAAACAACTTATGTACCTTTTGTGAACTTTACCAATAGTAATTTAGTACAGATGTCACTGATATATTGGGCAAGACAGGGAAATCGGGAGAGTTGGTGGTGATCATGGGAACCCCGAAAAGGAAGATTTCAAAAAAGTACCGGTTCCGTTCTTTTCTTTCTCTCATACCGTCACCCCACCTCGATTCTCAGGAAGTCCCTCACTGGTCCTCCTGCTCCACTGCGTCCATTCCCCATGGGGTGACCAGAATAATCTCAGAGGGTAAATCAGACCCATCCTTCCCTGTGTAAAGCCCTCTGACTGCTTCCCATCACACTCAGTATTAACCCAAAGCTTCCTTACTCTGGCGCCTAAGATCTGGGCCTTCTTTGATTCCCTAACCTCATCTCCTGCTGAATCTCCAGGGACACCTGGCTCCAGGCATTTTGATGTGTGTAGTCCTCCGATACTCAAGTGTCTTCGGGACCTTTGCACTTTTCTCTTTCTCCAGAAGCCCTTTCCCCAGACCTTGGCAAGGCTGGGTTTTTCTTTTTAATAAGATTTTAGCTTAAAGGTTACATCCTTGGTGAGATCTTCCCCAACCACCAGTTTAAAATAGCCTTTCCCTCTAAATCTGCATCATATTTTTGTCAGAGCCTTCTTGATTGTTTTGTGGTTGTTTATACATTGATCTGTTTATCTCTTTAAAATATAAACTTCATGCAGACAGGGAGCTGGTCTGTCTTTTTTGTGGCTCCAAATAAGTATATGATATATGTGCCTTCTGGATTATCAACTAAGTGCTCCTTGGAGATCTTCAGGGGGTCAGATTGATTATGAAATGGAAACCAGATTTGGAGGGATTAGGCAGTGGATGGGGGTAGTCGGAATGTGGAGGTTCCAAGGTAAATGGGTTTGTTTCAAGAATGGTAGAGATAAGGAGCTTGCCTGTATCAGAATCCCTTGGAATGTTGCTAAAGTGCAGATTCCTGACTGTCACCAATGACCTGAAACCCAGAAGATGGGATCCAGGAATCAGTTTATCAAACAGGCATCCCCAGATGAGTCTTATGCATAGTATATTTTAAGAAGAAATGATTGAGGAGAAGGATCCCATGGAGATAGAAAATGTAAAACAAGAAGAATTTTTTGTGTGTGTGTGCAACTCTTTGGAAACATCAGAGTGGGTTAATGAATTAAAATCAGCTCATGGACTGATTTTTATGTTCTAAAAACTTAACTTTGGAAAATGAGATAACGTGGATAGATTTTTTTTTTTGCCATGTCTTTAAGTTTTTTGGTGTAATTCCAAAAATAACATGTTCTCTTTGCTATAAATTTCAGTCCATTCAGAAGTGCATTAAATACATCATAAAAGTGCTCTCCCAGCTCCGATCCTGTTCCCCAGCTTGGTGTGTATCCTAGAGTTTTCTGCATATGTAGAAATACACGGAAGTCTTTTCTTCCAGTGTACATGTTGTGACCTGCCCCCTCCCCCCACTAAATCATGTATATGGGGACATTTGGGGGAACACCTGGGGAAGAAGGAAGGTCATTCAGTTAAATCTTCTTTCAAACATGCTAACAAAAGACCTATTTCAAGTGGGGAGGCTCTGGTTGTGGGATGATTCTTGCAGGGCATACCCGGTTCTAGGATTGCATTTTATTAACAAGCAGGAATCTATGGAATGTCTCCCTGGCAAATGTCGTGCAAGCTATGTAACTATTTGTTAAGTATGTTAACAAATATTTGTTAAGTATGTTAAAGTCAAGATGTTGTGGGGTACCTTGCTGGCTCAGATGGTAGAGTGTGTGACTCTTGATCTTGGGCTTGTAAGTTCGAGCCCCATGTTGGGTGTAGAGATTACTTAAAAATAAAATCTTAAAAGTAAATAAATAAAGTAGGGATGTTTCATGACCAAAACTGTTCCTTCAGTGGAAGCTGTGTAATGGCACACACTATTTAGAACCTTCCTTCATTAATTTGGGCAGGGCCTGTTGTGAAGGGGAAAGAAGTGACCTGGGAAGCTTTGTTAGAAGCCTTTCCCTGCTTTCCCTGTGCTTTGGGGTTGCTTGTGTTCTTGAAACTTTTGTTAAAGTTTTTCTTATTTCATTACATTTGAAGTTAAAATTTGTTGGCTCTGATTTGTTTTTGCTTTACAATTTAGCAAAATTGAATAGGAATTATATATCAAAGTCCCTAGCCTATAGTTTTCATTTAATGTTACTTGAATGAAAGGATGTACCCTATTTTTCTCGAAGAAAACATACTCAGTTATGCAGGATTTACACTATTTACTTTTTTTCACCTTTGAAATACAAATATCTTTTTTCTTGCTTTTTCAAGGTGATACTTGTTTAAATTTTTTATAGTAAAAGTTAGTCCTTTCAGATATCTGACGAGATAGTCGGAAATAATTTTTCACAAGTCTGGGGGTAAATGTACATATATAAAATTATGTATATACACAGATACATAGGCCTTTACATATTCACTTATAGGTATATGGACATAATTCCACATGAATGATTTTATGTTCTTTTAAGCTCCTCTGTGTTTTCCATATAACATATAACAGGGATCCTAAGCAATAAATATGTATAAATTATCTCACACATATTCCCCTGCCTACTTTTTAAAAGGGTTTGGTGGACTGTGCAAGGCAACTTGTGACAGCACAAGAAAATTAAAAGGAAACAAAAGAAAACAGAGAAGAATAGCCACTAGCACCTAAAGTTGGTTTATCTACTGCACTGCTGTATAGACTTACCTGTGAATTCCATGGTATTTAATATGAAGAGGAAAAGGAAATTACCTTAAGAGCTCTCATCTGAGAAAAATATGACTAATTTTTATAATCAGTGAATTTCTTCCAGTCAAAATTTGGTATATTAGAAAAGAAAACCTCACATGGCAAATACCTTATTTGCATTTAGATTTTCTTAATTAAAATTTCTGCCAAATTAATTATCATATACAATTTTGACATTGATTTCACTGCTATTTATACAGAATTTTCAATTTCTGGGGTGCTTCAGTGGCTTAGTCTGTTAAGCATCTGACTCTTGATTTTGGCTCAGGTCATGAGATTGAGCCCTGAGTGGGGTTCCATACTTGGCATGGAGCCTACTTGTGATTCTCTCTCTCTCTCTCTCTGTGCCTCCTCCCTCCCCCTACTCATGGTATCTCTCTCTCTAAAAATAAAATTCAGTTAAAAAAAGTATTTTCAGTTTTCTGTCACTAAGGTTTTTTTGGACTGTTTACCACTACCAAAAATAATTTAGCTTTGTCATGATTGAGTAAGGCTCCTTTCTACCAAAGGAGAATTTAAATTTTGTACATAATTATATAATAATACGTGTGTTATATGATATGTATATATTATATTAAATAATTATATACAGAATTATAATAATGTAATTATATATATTATGTAATTATATGCAGTCCATCTTCTAGGAATAATTTAAGGTTTGTCCGAAGCTTGTATTCAGTAGAAGATAACATTTCTGTATAAAGAGTATTCTTCCAAAGTACAGTTCAGTAAAAGAAGTTTCATGGAGACCCTCCCACTCCCACCTCACCAGCTTCCCTGGCTCTCATTATTCTCCTTGCCTCCTTTATTTTTCCCCAAAGTATTTATCAGCATCTTCATCCACATGCTATATTGCCTGTCTACCTTCCTTCCTTCCTACTTTCCTTCCTTTCTTCTTTCCATTGTTCCCTGCTCCCATATTGGTTCCACATACCCGTGATTTTCATTTGTTTTATTCACCTGCTTATTTCCTGTGCTGGAAACACAGGGTAGATTTCTGGTAAATATTTGTTGAGTTTTGGTTTGGTTCAATCCAGGAATCATTTTTTAGAGCGTCTAGACAATGTATATACCGAGTTTCTTCAGCTAACCTGTATGACACTTGTCTCAGTCTCTCTCAGTAGTTGTTGAGCCCCAATAAGGATGTGATGGTATCTCCAGAATAAGAATAGAGTTTTGTGTTTCCAATTTAGGATACAGCCCTATAACGTAACAGCTTAGTAGCTAGAAGTAGTTTTTTTGCTTTGCTCTTGTGGAAAAATTGAAGAGCAAAGCAAGGAGCATAGCAGGAACAATGCTCCTGTGGGGGAAACCATGTAACCTCATCACAAGAGTGAATCCTGTCATGAAATAATATAGCCTGGCCAGTTCAGTTGAGGCCATAAAACATCATCTGTTATCTACAGATCATTAAAGCAGACATAGCCAAAACTTGGCTCATTTTAGTCATTGCAGATGTTGCAAATGTACTGATGAAACATCAGACTTCTAGTATATAGGCTATCCAATATATCTCCATGATAAGCTAGTTATAAAAGATTCCCTTTGGTTAGCTTATTATATGGGAAACTTGATAGATGATATTTCATTCTAAGAATATTATCAATTACTGTGCTTCAGTTGAGGATACTATATTTTATTGCCATAAATTAAGGAGGCCTTTGTAGTGGAGACATTAATGCTAATGCAGTTTGACTAAGCATGCTAATATTTAATATTTCCTTTAGGAAAAACTACAGTGAAGTCATTAAAAGTCTTGACTCTGGAGTCAGGTGGTCCGGGTTCGTGTCCCAGTTCTGCCACTTACGAGTTGCGTCACCTTAGCCAGGTTACCTTTAGCCTTGGTTTCACCTTAGCTGTGGTCTCCTCAGCTTAAGATCGGGATGGTAATT
>JAPYYJ010003035.1:0-12030 GCA_028533885.1 Nasua narica | reverse complement strand
GAGCTACCCTATGACCCTGCAATTGCACTACTGGGTACTTACCCCAAAGAAGCAGATGCAGTACAAAAAAGGGCCACATGTACCCCAATGTTCATAGCAGCAATGGCCACAGTCGCCAAACTGTGGAAAGAGCCAAGATGCCCTTCAAAAGACAAATGGATAAAGAAGATATGATCCATATATACAATGGAATATTATACCTCCATCAGAAAGGATGAATACCCAACTTTTGTATCAACATGGACAAGACTGGAGGAGACTATGCTGACTGAAATAAGTCAAGCATAGAAAGCCAATTATCATATGGTTTCACTTACTTGTGGAGCTTAAGGAATAACATGGAGGACATTAGAAGAAGGGAAAAAAAGTGAACTGGGGAAAATCAGAGGGGGAGATGAACCACAAGAGACTGTGGACTCTTGAGAAACAAACTGAGGGTTTTGGAAGGGAGGGGGCTGGGGAGATGGCTGAGCCTGGTGGTGGGTATTAAGGAGGGCATGTATTGCATGGAGCACTGGGTGGGGTGCATAAACAATGAATCTTGAAACACTGAAAAATAAAATTAAAAAAATAAATAAAAAGAAAGACTGTGCCTCCCATTGAGATACATCTGCTAATGGGATTCAATCTCTGCTCTTGAGAGCACTGAAGTGTTGCTGGGAAGAGAAGACTAACTTAAACGCAAAAGGGTGACAACAATAAGAGTGAGTCATCACGTATTTTGTGTGCTCTGGGAATTCAAAGAAGGGACTTGTGGTTGTGAGCTAGAGTCGTCAGTATGAGTTTTCTGGAGGAACTGGAATTGAGGCAATCTTCAAAGGGCAGGTAGGACCAGATAGGTCTGGAAAGCACAAGGAAGGCTTTCACCTCTGGTCCCAGAGCTGCATACAATGCCACCATGCCTGAATTCAGTGTTGTCCAATGGAATCTTCTATGATGACGGAAATGGCAACAGGAAGAGGATCCCTCAACTAGTCGTTCTCATACCCCAGCTTTATCCAAAAAGTTAGGTCAGAGGAAGTTCCCAGCCTTATCCAAAACTCCCTGGGGAAATATTTCCAGGCAAGTAAATTTCCTTTATGTTGTACCTACAGTCCATAAATGTTATGTTAACTGAAATTTTGCAAATAAAATGGCAGGCAGTGCTGCCCAAATATCACTTATCTCCAAATTTGCTGCCTTCATCTGTTCCCTCATTCCTGCCCCTACATACTGAAATTCATCACATGTAACAGCCTAAGTTTTAAAGTCATTTTTTAATGGTTCGCAATAATGACAAATACTGATCTTCCATATGGATTTAATTTGTCTTTACTTATAAGTAATATAAATTCAGTTTGGAAGTCAAAAGTACAAATGATAGAGTGGAAAGTAAGCCTCTTCACCCCTGCTCTTCTAGTTGCTACCTGGTTCTCCTCTCCAGGAGCAATCTCCTTTACCAATGGATCCCTCCTAAGGCAGAAAACAGAGAAAGGAAGAGATGGAGGGAGGTGAGAAAGGAAAGAGAGATAGAGAATGCAAGCATGCAATTTGACAGATACTATTTCCTCGAGCCACTGATTTGGTCTGTTTATATGGTTACATTTGTAGCTTCAAATAAAGTCAGTGATCGTTTTAAACAATGTTTTTTGTCAAATGAACTAAATGTCAAAAGGTAAGCACCACAATGGGAGGAAAGATGCCTACCACAGTGATTCAAAGCCTGCTGGCTAAAATACACTAAGCATGTTTGAGCTAGTAGCTACACTTCTTGGAGATGGAACCATCTAAATGTAAAGAAACAGATTAAAGTACTAAAAGTAAAAATGCATAGCTTCACTTGCAAGGAAAGAAAATGCAAATTAGAATAACCTGAAGTTATCACAATATACCTTCCAGAGAAGAAAAAAAGGAAATGATAAAATCCAGTGTTGTCCAGGATGTAGGGGAAAAATTATATTTGAACTCAACAGTGCTGACGGTTCCACAAATTTGATCTTTCTGGAAGGCAATCTAACAAGACAAGCTATGGTTCTGTCTGCACTTTTGGATCTGGTAACTCCCCTTTGGGAAATGTGGTCTGAGAATAATACAAAAGGAAAAATTTTAAAAGGACTCTGTATAAAAATGATCATAACTGTAGTATTAATTATGATGAAAAATTAAAACAAACCCAAGCAGGGGGAACTGGACAGTGTATTAACAAGAAAGAATGCTATACAGCCACTGAAAATGATAAGGATAGTGATAACCTAAACAAATAGAAATGCACATTTGAAATAAGCAAAACCAGCCTGCAAAATAAGATGTGTGCTCTGACAACAACCAGAGTATACTTTACGATTTGGTAATCATATGGCATACTAATAAAAAAATCTAAAAAAGAGATTTACTTTAATAATCATGAAGGTTTTTTGCTGTTGTTAGCTACTTGCTAATAAATGCCTTTCTCTTGAAGAAACATCATCATAATCATCATTGACATCACTTCTTAAGCCACTTGTAACCCAATCCTAAGCCAAACAGAATGATATCTAATACCTCAGTTTCTTACAAGGCATGACGAAAAGGAAAGCATCAGTTCAGACTTTTTAAAATGGCTTCTTTAAAGAGGTTAAGTCATCTCCAATCATCCCCAAAGTACTCTTCTAAACCCTAAGCTGGCAAAAAGTAGTCACATTTTTTTACTGAAATTCATTGTAGAGAGTATACTGACCTTAAATACATAATCACAACAGCCATATATCTGCATGATACACATATGCTTTATTTAAAAAAATTTTTCACATATACTTTAGAGTAACAACATATGTCATATGGTTGTGCCCCTTTATAGGACATGGCACATCATTTCAGTATTTTTAATGATTTATCTAGGGACCAATGTATATTTGAGGATATACTATTGGTCATACTTAATTTGCAGAATAGCAAATGCATATCATAAATGTAATTGTTGATTATTTCCTACTGAAAACTGTGACCTGCTCTTATCTGTTTTATGACGCAGTTTCCAGTAACACAGGAATCAGGAGCCACTTATTTAGTAAAGGAAGAACGCTAGGTTAAATCCTTCTAGTGCAAATAATCACACCCCAAATTATGTCTTCTAAGTTTACATTTTCAGATAAAATCAAAGACATCAGGAAACATTTAACTTTATTCTTTGGTCCTAACGGCACAGCACAGAGCACTTTACACTTCACTAGAAGCCACTTAGACAATGACCAGGTTATTCCTTTCAAAGAGCTTCAAAACATGTTTACCGAAGGGATGTCCTGTACCAGATAAGGATTATCTCCAATTTAGGATTCAATGAGTCCATAAACTGCTGAGATAGACACTTATGAGGTACATGACCTGATAGGTTAGGGGGAGCAGAACGGGATGGACAGACAGACGAGGGTGTTATTTAGGCCACCATGAAAGAAATACTGCTGTGGCAAGAACCAAAAAACAGCCTTAATGAGCGTTTCATTCAATGTGGCAGTTTAGCCTTGAGATCACTGGGAATTTGTCCACCAATGAACTCCAACTGTCTTCTGTGAAGTGAATCCATGAAAGGCACAGATAAACATTCACTGTTCCCAACGATCCGCTAAAACTAATTGCTAGCTGGTTGTTTCAGGCTCGGCCTGGTACAGGGTGTACGTGAGCCTCTCAGATTTCTGACTGCAGGGAGCACGAGTGATGAGCAGCCACAGCTGCTGAGCTCCGAAATCCAATGCTGCTGCTGCTGCTGAAATCCATTATCCCTGCATTTCCACCAAGGCCAAACTTCGCACAGGCTGCTCTCAGTCGGTGACTGATGTGGCAGGGATAGTAAGACAGGCCATTCCTGTGAGACACAGGACTCCCTTCACAGGCGACTTGGAGTCAGAGGGGCTGCCAGGGAAGAACTCCAGCCTCACAAAGGACAGCAAGGACTAGACCTGTCACCACGTCACAGGTGTGGAAAGTAGACGTGAGACTTAATGGGTTAGAACAAGACAGTTCATTACAGCACAGCAAACAGCATCAGCAGGAGGACTGGCGTGGCGTTGCCGGTTCCCCTGTCCCAAGTCTCACAGGACAATGTAATGGGCTCAGGTGGATGCCACCCATGCAGTGGGTTGCATGACAGCCGAGGAACCCAGTTCACGGGCCTGGGACTTTCTGACCAATGAGCAACCAGTGCCCCTCCCCGGGGAAGCACGTAGTTAAAAGGTAGTCACACTGGGGTCATCTCGTCCTACAGAAATGGCTCAGTATTAGGAGATCCATAAGCCTTGCTTTAAAAACCCTCACCAAGAACGTGCAAGGATGCTCACGACCCACAGCCGACTGCCTCTCCCAACAGATGCATTTGCTTTGCCAGATGTTCTTAGAACTGCACCACACAGTCCAAGATCTCCCCTACCCAGCCCTCCATGCTTTCCGCTCTCCTCCACATGATTTAGACCTGCATCTAGTCTTTTTGGCAGCTCTCCTTGACTCCTCTGGCCCCCACCCATTTTCCCTCACAAGCATTTTCCCTAGTAAATCTCTTCTATGCCTAATCCTATTTTGGCACCTGCTCCTCAGAGAACCCAAACTAGCACAAGTGGCGCCAGTGGTGGTCCAAGAAAACAGGCCCTATAAGACGGGGTTCTGGGACGGCACCAGGCACTGCCTGGTGGACAAGACGGACACTGTCCTGATGGAAGTGTGGGGCACAGACAGCCCCAGGCATAACCAACTGCTAAAGATTTCTCTGGAGATGACCTGGGAACCCTGGGAGAATGGCCTGGCAGATGGGGTGATTCAGATTATCGAAACATATGAGAAGAATAAGGCCTACAGAGACGGTCGAGATGGCGGGACACTGAAGTACTGGGTGCCCTACCGCCGGGGAATGGAAACGGAGGACAGTCAATAAGTAGCTAAAGACCAAGTGTGAGAGCCAGAGGTCTTCTGCGGAGGTCACAAAGCCCCTTTCTCCCGCAGTGGAGGAGCAGACCAAGGGAGAACATAACGGAGGGGCCCATCTCGACGGAGACTGGATACTCAACATGTGGTGCGTCTGCTTGGCACAAGTCAGGGCCACATGATTCCACATGCTTGGAAAATCCGGGGATCCTGAGACATGGAGTGGGAACATCTGGCCAGAGACTCCTCAGGGGGTTGGCTCTTCAGCCCCCCACCCAGGCTTCAGTTTGCAGAGGGGACCACTCTTCCCTCCCAATAGCTGGCATTTCTTCTGTGCTGGAAGATGCCGCAGAGCCTGCTCCAACGAGGCAACTCACGTCCCCCTCCGAGGAGCTGTGCTCGGCCCCTCTCGGTTACAAAGCTGATAACTAGGATTAAATCCCAGCATAACCTGGCCACGTTAGTCATTAGCCTAAGAGAAGAAAATATACACCAAAGAGCTGCAAGAATTAGCTGACAGGTACTGACAGGAGCCAAGGAAGCACTGGGGTTGGATTTCAAGGGTGCTATATCAAGAGGGCGCGGAAAGGCAAAAATTCATAGACTTGGGAGCACTTTCTCAGAATGCAGATTTAATCCCCTGGCAAGGACCCACAGGGGATACAAAGTTTCTACTAAAGTGGTTCTTACAAGCCTGGAGAAAGTGATGGTTACCACTGAGCAAAGTAGAAACATCTGAGCTGGCCTGACCAATGGCGGAAGGAATGAAAAGGCAGAGGGAAGCGGACATGGTGCAGTGGATAGGTTGCATGAGGTCAAAAACCCCATGAGAGGGTAGTGTTCCACGGTGGCGGGGGGGGGGGCAGGGCGGGAGGCAGAGGACACCTCTTTTACCAAGGCCATCAGGAAGGCAGTGGGAAAAGGGGCACCGGCAGCACTACAGTCAGAGGTGACCTCCTCTGTAGGCCAGCGATGGCGGTAAGGGACCATCACCGAGCTGGGGCCCAGAGTAATAACTGAGACCAGGTGGAGGTGCTACCCACCAGAAGCCAGGAGGCCCCCAAAACCAAAACAAACCACAAGGCCTGAGGGGCAGCCAAGGGAGCCCTACCTAGGGAGGTGCAGAGATGGCAAACGGATGATGTGTCCCTAGGAATAATACAGATGGGACAGCCAGCAAGGGTATCAAGATCTACAAGCTGAAAAAGGCAACAGTGGAGAAGCAGGGGTTTGAGGGAGGTTTCCCCAATAAAGGGTCCTAATTCCTTGCCCAGTTTCCAGACTTCAGCTGTTTTCTGACCTGGAAGAGGTAGCTGGGTCCCTAGAAGAAAGGACAATGATGAATATTGCCCCCCCACCAAGTACTTCCCCTAATAGGACCTAGAGCCACTTACTTCTGTGTATATACACGGGGAAGAACAGCCAGACATTCAAGGAATACTGGACTCGAGATCGAAGTTGACATTGATACCTAGAGACCTGAAGCATGATCATGGCCCTGTCAGACTGGGGGATTCAGGGCTGAGTAATAACTGAAAGTCCTGGCCTGAAACAAGATTCACAGGGAGGCCTGCAGACCTCCTAGTGGTCATTTCCTGCTCCTCAAGGGCGTAACTGGAATTGTGTTGGTGCTTGAGAGTAATGCCCATGTGGGTCCTGGGCCTATAGGGCAAGAGCTGTCACAGTGAGGAAAGTCAAATGGAAACCTCTGAAACTGATCCCCTCCACCAGGGACAAGAATAAATTGAGATGGTTACTTTTCTGTGTCAACTTGGCTCAGGTTATAGTACCCAACTAGTCAATCAAACATCAATCTAGGTGTTGCAATGAAAGTATTTCATAGATGTGATTACCATCTACCAATGATAGATTTTTAAGGAGATTATCCTTGATAATCAAGGTGGGCCTTATCCAGTCAGTTGAAGAACTTAATAGCAAAAATGGGACCTGCCTGATAAATTTCAGACTTGCCTAACCAGTCCCCACAGCTGCATAATTCAATTCCTTGTCATACACACACACACACATACATACACACACACACACACACACACGCACGCACACCTCAGAGCTACTGGGGGTTTGGTTCCAGACCACAATAAAGCAAGTCACTTGTATCTTTTCATTTCCCAGTGTATACAAAACTTGTTTACACTATGCTGTAGTCTATGAAGTGTGCAATCGCATTATGTGTTAAACAAAAACAATGTATATACCTTAACTTAAAAATACTTTATTGCTAAAAAATACTAACCATCATCTCAGCCTTCAGTGAATCATAACCACTAATCACAGATCACCGTAACAAATGTAATAATAATGAAAAAGTTTGAAATGTTGTGATTACCAAAATCTGACAGAGAAACGAAGTGAGAAAATGCTGTTGGAAAAATGACACCAAGACTTGTTCAACACAGGGTTGCCACAAACCCTTAAATTTGTAAAAACAAAAAACAACAAAAAAACAGTTATCCGTGAAGCACAATTAAGCAAAGCACAATAAAACGAGGTATGCCTGTATGCTTTCTCATTAAGAATTGGCTTACAACAGGATACATATAACCTACTGGTTGTTTTCCTGGTAAAACCCTAATTGATACATAAATCAAAACAGTATTACATCTCAGGGGAGACAGAGTAGATCAGCACGACCATTAAGAACCTAAAAGACGCAGAGAATGGTAGCCCCTGTGCCTTTGCACCTATAGCCAAATGGGGGCTCCTGCACGACCAGCAGAGGCAGAAAACAGCTTGAGTCTGCTTTATAGGCGGGTCAGCTCAGTATGTGGACACAAAATGAAGAGGAATGGATTCTGCATGACAGCCGTATTCAGGCGTGAAGGAAAATTTTTCCAATGGACAGGACCTCCAGCAGTGCACCTGACTTGGTGTAAAAGAAGAGGCCTGAAGTGAGAATATTCATCAGATATACACAGACTCCTGGGCAGTGGCCAATGGCCTGGCCGTCTCGCTGGGAGACTGGAAGGACCAGGGCTGAAGACCAGAGACAAGGAAGGCTGGTGTGAAGACCGCACTGACACGTGGGAGGAGGCAAAGTGTGACTCTTTCTGTATCCCATGCTAACGTGGGATGCTAGGTAGCATGGGATTCAGTTATCCCATGCTAACTAAACTGCCCGGCAGACAAAATGACTGAGCCAGGTGCACGAGCCTTTTGTCAGTGGCTACCGCACAACCAGCCCAGCGGACACATAAACACAGTGCCGCACGGCTGACGAAGGCCCAGCAGCAAGGACTCCCACTCCCCAAGGCGGATCTAGCGGGACTCCTCGTGACAGGTGCTTTGGCTCAAGGACTCACCGGATCACTGGTCTTGCTGACACATTCTCAGAACTCCACGGCAGTGGGAGACTTTTCCTACTCAACCTTCCTTCCTGCGTTCCTGCTTCTCCAGAGGTTAGCCCTCTATCAGAGTCTGACTGCTTTCTCAGACTCCTCCAACCTCCTTTCCCATTTTCTTTCATGGGCATTTTCCCCTAAAAAAAATCTCTCACACATCTAATCTCGGACCCAAACTAAGATACCAGGTAAACTAATTAAATGTGCTCACTAAAGCTCCATTCCTTTGTTCTAAAGGGTCAGAAGTTCAATTTTAGTGATTCAGCAGCAGTATCAAGGTCCTGTGAATTAATTCCTACCTAACTCATAAGGGATTGATTGATAAAATAAAAGAACAAGATTCTCCAGATGAGAAAAAAACTGCCAAGGAGACTGGAGAGATATGCAATAAAGCTAACAGTGTTCCCATCTCAGCAAGGACAGCTACTTGAAAAGGAAACTCAGCCCACAAGTAGCCTGGTATGTCTCAAACATGGAAAGGGAGCTGGCTAGCCAAAAGGTAGAAACAACCCAAATGTCCATCCACTGAGGAATGGATAAACAAAATGTAGTCTATCCATATAATGGGATATTATTCAGCCATAAAAAGGAACAAAATACTGGGACGCCTGGGTGGCTCAGTTGATTAGGCGTCTGCCTTCAGCTCAGGTCATGATCCCAGTATCCTGGGATCGATTCTTGCTCAGCGGGGAGCCTGCTTCTCCCTCTCCCTCTGCCTGCCGCTCCCCCTGCTTGTGCTCTCTCTGACAAATAGATTTTTAAAATCTTTAAAAAAATAAAAAGGAACAAAGTAGTGATCCAAGCTACAACATGGATGAACCGCAAAAACACAAAAGTGACCCCAGACACAAAAGGCCATAAGATGTATGATTCCACTTATATAAAATGCCCAGAATAGGTAGTTCCACAGAAACAGAAAGCAGATTGGTAGTCGACAGGGACAAGGAGGAGGGAATGGAAAGTAACTACCTCATGGGCACAGGGTTTCATTCTGGGGTGATGGAAATATTTTACAGCTACACAGGGGTGGTGGTTTGGTACACCGTGAATGTACCAAATGCCACTGAGTTGTTCCCTTTAAAATGGTTAACGTTATGTGAATTTCAACTCGATAAAAACAAACAAATAGCAAGGAGGCACGTGAACATTAAAAAAGAGACATTTAAAAAAAACTTTAAAAGGAGGGTGGGGCGCAGAGGGAGCGGCCTGGTGTTAAGGATCACTATCGCACTCACATCAGCGTGTCCAGACCTAGTGAAACCACCCTTCTCTATGCTATGGCTGTACCTGCCAACTGGAAAGGTCACCTACACCTCTAGCATAAAGACTAGAACTCTAGAATTGCCTAGTCTTTCCCCTTTCTTGGCAATCTCATCATAGACAGGGGTCGTAAATTCAAGGGCCACATTTATGAAACCAACTTTAGGATACCTCCTCCAGTAAGTACTGAGCATGTTCCCAGGAACAACAGATTTCATTCAAAAATCCAGGCTATGTGGCTGTTAAAACTATAGCTCTCGATGACTCTTAATACTCAAGGGATTAGAAGAATTCAACCTCAGAGATTTTACTTATATGCTAACAGTAAAAGCGTAACTGAATATGACTGCATTTTAAAGACCACATTCATTTCCAGTTCTATCAAGCGATCAGACAGGCCGCAGCTTCAGTGGTGTCTGCGGTCACTGGGGTTAGAGGACTCCCGGTCCTGCGAGTGCCGGGCCCTCTTATGCCTGTGCGACCTCTCTCGGCTCCTACTTCTACTTCTCTGACTACGCCCCTCAGAACGCCCACTGGGCCAGCTGGAATACATGTCTGAGCTTCGACCTCTGTCTCCGTCTCTGTTCTTTTCTTCTCTTTCTTCCCTCCTGATTGAGGACCTGTGTTCATGCTTCAGTTTCCCTTTCTTCAGCTCTCTCCCTCTGTCCTCTCCTCCACCGCGGTAAGTTGTCCTGACCTCAGGAGAGCGGGGGCGGTGCTTTCGCACCTCTCGGTGCTCTGACTTCTGAGCCCTCTCTGAGTTCTTGTTGCTGTGCTTTTTAGAGTCAGGGTCATCCTTTCCCTTTGCCATCTTGTTTCTGGGTGGTGAAGAGGAGGCTGGCTGCTCTGCCTGTACCTCCCGGTCAGTCTTCTCTTTGTCTTTCTTTCTTCTCTTTTTTTCCTTTTTGTCTGGAGGAAGAAGGGGCACGACCAATAAAGAAAGGAACATGGAGGAGGGGAGGGTATGTAAAAGGAAAGCACTGTTGGCAGCAGTGTGAAGCACTCATAATCTACACTTCCAGAAAGTGTCCCCGAGAAGCCAACTTGGATGTCTGTCCCCCTGGATGTGTCAAGTTGCCGTATAAGGCAATTCTCCCCCTTAATTACCTTTCCAAAGACCCTGCCGCCAAATACAGTCACGTTCTGAGGTACTAGGGGATTAGCACAACATATGAATTTGAGGAGACAAATTCAGCACATATTAGCTTTCCACTGATACCTCTCCTTTCCCAATTGAAGTCAGGTTCCCCACACCTTTCCCCTTCATACTGAAGAACTGATTATCAACTCTCAGTGAACGCTGGGAGGAGCAAACACTAAAACAACCCAGAATCTCCTCTTGGATCTTAAAGCTTTACCTTTTTTGTGTTTTTTGGTGGGTTTCTCATCTTCAGAACCCTCAGCTGAACTCACGGAGGGGGTGCGAGCCCCACAGCCCTTCTCCTGGAGTTCTTTGGTCACATCATCTGTTTCTTCTGAGTCCTTAGGAGCTCGATAGTTAGACACATGATCCACTCGGATAGTTCGCCCTTTGATCTAAGACAGACAGACTATGCTTCAGCAGGGATGCCCCCCCCCCATTGAACCACCTGAACCCAGCAGCAGAACGCCAAGCTTCTGAACCACCCCCTTTTCCTTCCTGCCAATTCTGTTTCTGGGGAAATCGCTAAAGCAGACCTGCCCAACTTGTGTGTCACAGCACACAGGCCTAGATAACAGTAACGACTTGCTCAGCCCTTGGGGCAGCCAGCTAGGGCCTGGGGCAGCTGGAGTCCCTGAGGCTCTTGTACCAGGCAGTCTCCTCAGTTTACCCCAGTGTGCCGCACAATAACCTTCGTGTTCTATGTGTGCCATTAAGTGAAAAAAGGCTGGGCAGTACTGCCCCAAAGCACAAGCAGCAGGGAAAACTGAGAATTTACATGCATAAACACTGAATTGCCCTCCATCTGTAACATTAATTCACAGTACTGTGGCCTGGCAGCTAGAAAGAATTCCTGAAATCACGTGCAGTGCTGCAGCTGTTTTCTTAATACAGCAATCAGGATGAAGCCAAGACAGACCAATAGCTGGGAACGGGGAAGAGATCTTTCTTCTTAAGCCTTCACACCTAGCTCTACCCCCACCATACTGGAACAACTGGCTCACGCTGTTATTTTTGCTGTGAATCACAACTCTCTGGGTGAACAACAAGAAATTAACCCCTCACTTAAAAATATTCAGGAAGAGCCCCTGGATAGCTCAGTCACTTGAGTGTCTGCCGTTGGCTCAGGTCATGATCCCAGACTCCCAGGATCGAGCCCTGGTGGGGCTCCCTGCTTAGTAGGGGGTCTGCTTCTCCCTTTCCCTCTGCCCCTCCCCCTGCTCCTTCTGTCTCTCTCTCAAATAAATAAAATCTTTAAAAAATCCACGCAGATACAGACCTATTCATAGGCAAAATCATCCAAAATTTTAAAAGTCTGGCTTTCATTGTTCCCACACAAGAGTAGATTTTGCTTCTTACCTTTAAGCCTGAGCAGTCAGTCATCTTTCCTATTCCCTCCCTTTT
>JAPYYJ010003034.1:0-12030 GCA_028533885.1 Nasua narica | reverse complement strand
TATTTTAGGAACAAAAGAGGCTACATAATTGAATTTAGCATTTTACTTCAAAGAGATCAGATCCATGACTTAGGAATTTCTTCAGATGGAATCAGTGTGTAAATGATACTGTCAGGTATGACATAATAAAAATGCCTACTGCATATGGTTCACAGGCAAAAAACAGATTTCCATGGAGAAAAACATATTTGGTTTTTGAAAAATAAATGTTATTTAGACATCATTGAGGAGGAATAATTGTAGGTAGAAACCAATTTCACCACATATTTATTGATGAATTCACCTCTATTTTCATTTTTATTTTTATTCATTTTGCAAATATTTACTGGTTCCCAATAATGTTCCAGATACTGTTCTAGATGAAAGGAATAAAGCAGTAAACATAAGCCATAAAGGGACTTATATTTAAGAGAGAGTTAGAAAATGAACAAATAAGCATGTAATAAAAATAGGATATAAGTTCTATGAAGGAAAGTTAGGGGAAAGGGAGGAAAGAAGAAAGGGAGGGGGCGGGGGGGGTTGGGCGAGCCTGGTGTTGGGTATTGAGGAGGGCACGTACTGCATGGAGCACTGGGTGTGGCGCATGAACAATTAATCTTGTAACACTGAAAAAATGAAATAAACATATTTGGGGGAAAAATGCATTCAAGGAACATACAAAATTCAAGAGAAGAAGTTCCTGGGTGGCTCTGTTGGTTAAGCATCTGACTTCAGCTCAGGTCTTGATCTTGGGGTCCTGGGATCTAGGCTGACCTCAGGCTCCCCCCTCAAGGAGTATGCTTGTCCCTTTTCCTCTGCCCCTCCCCTCTGCTCATGCTCTCTCTCTCTCTCTCCCTCAAATGAATAAATAAATAAATATTAAAAAAGAAAAAAGCAAACTCAAGAGAAATTGTACCAGTAAAAGTGACAATCAGCAAGGAAATACACCAACAGATTTAAACCTGAAGATACTGGTATCATCACATACAGAATATCGAACAGCTGTAAATAAAGTATATAAATAAATATATATGACATGTTTTATATATAGAAAGAGAAAAATATAGAGAGAAATATTGATATCATAGTCTTTTGCAATTCTTTCATTTTTCCTCAACTTCTTTTTATTTGTTCATTTGTTTGCTTGTTTATTTATTTATTTATTTATTTATTTAAGAGAGAGAGTGGAAGGAAGGACAGATGGAGACAGAAAGGCAGAGAGAATCTCCAGCAGACTCCCCACTGAGTGTGGAAACCAATGCAAGCCTCAATCCCATGACCTCCTGAATCCATGACGTGAGCTGAAACCAGGAGTTGGACACTTAACTGATAGCTACCCACGTGCCCTTTTCCTTAACTTCTTCATACAGAACTTCTTTATATAGAAACTGAGGAAAAATTAATGGATTTCAAATAACTATGATAAATGAGTTGGTAAATTTAAGAAAAAAATGTTTTCTAAATGGGGCATCTGGGTTGCTCAGTGAATTAAAGCCTCTGCCTTCGGCTCAGGTCATGATCTCAGGGTTCTGGGATTGAGCCCTGCCTTGGACTCTCTGCTCAGCAGGGAACCTGCTTCCCTTCTGCCTGAGAACCTCCTTCTCTCTCTGCCTACCTCTCTGCCTACTTGTGATCTCTCTCTATCCAATAAAATAAATGAAATCTTAAAAAAAAATGTTTTCTAATTGAAAAATGTAATTAGTGAAAAAAATTGAAAATCAATCAGTAGAATTAGATGCAACCAAAGGATTAACTGGAAAACACTCCCAAAGAATTTGTCTATAATATAGCACAGATAGACTTGAAGGTTAAATTATGAAGATGATGAAGTACATATATTGGGAAGAAGAGACCAGAATTGGACTGATCCTTATAATGTTCATAAGGATGGTTAAAATATTTGAATTGTTAATCTAAATAAATATACATAGTAAGATTTTTAAAATAACACACTATAAAGCAAAGGTTGGCTAACATTTTCTGTAAATATTTTAGGATTTGGAGTTATCTCTGTTTCAAGCATTCAACTCTGCCATTGTTGCTTGAAAACTTATGTAAGCAACGAGATATGTCTGTGTTTCAAGAAAACTTTATTTACAAAACAGATATTAAGCTGAATTTTCCATCTAGGACATAGATTGCGTGTCTTGTAAATTTTGAAAATTTCATATCCTCTTGATACATCAATATCCCCACAAATAGGCTCTAAGCATGCTGCCTAACTGACCAGGTATACCAGTTTGGTAAAGCTGGTGGCTGCCACAAGTTCCCCTGCTTGCCCTGGCTTGGACTGTGACTTAGTGACATTCAGATGCACGGATGAAATCCTCTCAGGCTTTCTGCTTCTGTACTCCACCCTGATTCCCTGGTAAGGCACTTGACCATGGGTCTTCACAATCTCTTAGCTCCCCGCTTGCTTGCAGATCCTCCTACCTGGGCCCATATGTGGCACGCAGTACCTCACTCTTCTAGGACCTCTGAGATTAATACAACTTTCATTTTCATATGCCTCTCCATGATGTTATTTTGAGTCTGAACTCAAATAATCTTCAAAAAAAACCTCTATCCAGTCCACTTTAAATAACATAATTATTCCTTACAACATATTGCAGATTGCAACTGTAGAATATAAAACAAACAAACAAACAAAAAACCCAAAAAACTCAGGGAGAGAGGGATGGGAGAGGCAGAGACAAAAAGAAGATGGAATAAGAAAATTGAAGAAGAGTGCCATCAATCCAAAAGGAAAGATGAGTATTGCAGAACAAAATCATAGAAATGTAGGAATAATAGAAATTATAAAGTAAGCTGGTGAAAGTAAGTCATAGTTATCAATTAAATGAAAACTTAACAGGTAAAAGATAGCAACAAATAGGACAGAGAAAAGCAAATATTTCCGAGAGGAAAATACTAAGAAATGTTAAAAATAATAAAAAAATGCAGCGTAATTTCAGGGGTAGGAGGTGATTCGTGTAGTGTTTGCAGTTTTATATAAAGTATTCCCGAAGATATTCAATGTTCACTTGACATTTGGGCAAAGTCTTCAGTGAGGAGGCTCTTGGATAGCTAGGAAAAGAACATTCAAGAAAAAGCAAAGGCTTCAAATGAATTTGTGGACTTGGTGTGTTGTAGATGAACAAGAGGTCCATGAGTCTAGAGTAAAGAGAAAAAGGAATAACAGTGACAGGTGGAAATGGGGGCAGTAGGTGCAGAGGAAGGGAGTTAAGCAGAGACCAGATGTAAGAAAGAGAAAAAAATATTTGGTTTTCTTTTGGAAAACAATTTTTATGTAGAGTGAGCAATCAGCCAACTCTGTTAATGATTTATAGAGCTTATAAAATACCCATTAATCTGCAAAACATCCTCCTCCATTTGTTCAATCATGTTTATAATTCCATTATATATATATAATTTTGCTAATATAATCTTGTATATCTATGTATATATAATATATGCTAATACTATATATTTATATAAATATAGACATCTAGCATAATTCCTTTTCAGTGCAAATACTATAGCAGAAGTAACACACTGAGTCCTAAATATTGAGTTTCAAATGAATTTTTCCCCACCTACTAAAGTTGAGACTTTAGATTTTCCCTTAGGATAGAAGACAGCTGAAGTACATTTGATTGCCTGGCAGTGGGAAGCAGACATGAAAAAAGGTAAGAGATTTCAGTGGTGTAGAGGCCGAGGATAGGCCTCCCCAAGATAGATAGACCATTTTGGAATGACCATTATTTTGAGTTAAAAGCATCCAAACCCTGCACATTCAGAAAAAGCTCTTTACAGCACCCACCCCCACACACAATTGCCTGCCTGTACTAGAAAGAGAGGTATTAACAGAGATTCCTCTTTACCTAAGGAACTGATCTACATAATAGGGCAAACTTTGCTTTCCAAACATCTCCTTTCCCCTTCCTGCTAATGGTCCTCCTCCTCTTTGTATCCTCTGACCTGCTCCTCTCCTTAGCTCAAGTAAGTATCATGTTGCCTCATTGTCTTTGGAAGTTCCATTATCTGTGTGGATTCACCATACGTACGTTATTAAATTTGATTTTCTCCTGTCAATCAGTCTCATGTCAATTTGACTCTTAGTCCAGCGAGGAGGACCCTCAAGGGCAGAGTAAAATTCTTCCTCCCTAGCAGCGACATCAGAAAATTGCTCTCTGACCATTTTACTTTATTAGTCCTAATAATCTTATTTATATAACGAACTTTATAGGAAAAGTAAGATAGCTCTTTTGAACTGGACATACTGGATTTTTGTCTGCAATTATTTCTAATTAATTGTGCAATAAAAGATTAGTCTTATTTTAGTGTTGTTGCTGGGTGGACTAGGGAGACCCCCTGGGCCTTGAAGCCTCCACCCAGTCCATCCCCTAGATGTCGCTGGAGGCTCTTAGTTTCATAAAAAAAAAAAAAAAAAAAAAAAATCAAGGATGGACCAGGCAGTGGCTGTGTGGTGCAAGTGAAGCATTTATTAGAAGAGAGTACACTCTCGTGATGTCAGTGAGTAAGCTCAAGGGAGAGCTGCATACCCCAGGTTTTGGGTCTCTGCCTTTTATTGACAGTTGTTAATTAGTGAGGGGCAGATATTTGTTACTTGGGGAGATTTCTTTGAGAGCAAGGTTTTGCACTTTTTTCCCTTACTTGGTCCAGGTTTCTGACCTGCTTTGTCTTGGACCTGTCTGGCCTGATAGGGCTTCTTGTGGCTTTGTTTTGGAGTGCTTTCAGATTAGGTCTCTGACTTTCCTGATGGCTGACTCCAACTCCACCTTTCCTGGCCTCTGGGCATCCTGTTAAAACCTAATTAACTGCATATTCTAACACTGTGAGGATAAAACTACTGACTTAAGGATATTTAGATTGTGGTCACATGAGTGTGTGAGTGAAGCTGCCAACCAGTACCTCAACCTGCCCCTTCTTAAGACTCACATGCTTAGCTGTTGGTATAGAGGTCCTCCTTTGGGGTCCAGACGGCCTTCTGAGAGCTGCAGCAAACTCAGCCCTGTGGGCTTTCCAGCTTGTCAGTTCAGTACCACTGCTGGAGCTGGCGGTGCATGACTGCGTCTCTGTGATGGTGCTAGTGCTGGGAGCTCAGAGTGCTCTTTGGTATTGTCCTTGGACCCCGACAGAACATTCCTTCTCTCCTCTTCCTTGTAGCCCCTGGCACAGGTGATGTTCAAAGGCATGCAGAATCCATTCCAGCAGGTACAGGTCTTGGTTTCTGGGGGTGAGGTCCTTCTTCGGAGCCTGGAAAGGAAAGATTTGGCCCAGAGTAGGGGACCTTGTTAGCTGTCACAGCCTCTTCTGCTGAGAGCAGCTTCTCACGCTGCTCTGGTTCCACCAATCTGTCCTGCACTACCTTGTCCATAGTCATATCAGCAGTCATGGTGGGGTCAGTGAGATCCCTGATCCTCACTTACACTTAAAGCAAATTCACAGTCATCTCTAGCAGGTCTTTCTTCAAGGTATCATAGATCTCAGTTGTTACCCTGTTTCCTTCAGTCATGTGTCCTTGATGACAGTATGCTGCGTGTCCACACTAGGCACCCATCACACCAAGCACTAGCACCACTACAGCCACTATAAGAGGTTCTGACTATGACCTAGCTCTCTAGCAGCTCAGTGGCTGGCACCAGTGTTTACAGGCTCTCAGAGCAAAACCGCTTTTGCTTATGTTCCTCAACTGGTGATGACAAAAACAATAACTCAAATGAAGGGTCTATTTAACATCATCTTTCCCTAGTAGCTGATAAATTATAAAAGGCAGAAGCAAAATAAATAACAGAGCAAAACCAAGCACACGTGTCCCTCCACTAAAGAAGAAAACACATATATCCTTTCCTCCTCTTAGAAAGAGTTATTCAAAGAAAATTATCTAGTCTTTAAACTAATTACCTTTGAAAAAGATAAGATACTAAAGCAAAATTAAAAAAAAAACAGAAAGGAGTCTTTTTCTTAAAATTAGAAACACTTACTTATTATTAATATACTAATAATATATATAATATATTATTAATATAAACTTATATTAATTTTATTAATAATATAAACTTATTATTTTTATGATGTTGAGTTTCTTCAAGTATGGGAGCAAACATAGTTTGAATTTGAATACCTGTGTGGAAAGACCTGAAAAATAAAGAGAATAGTAACAACAAACAAAGAAAAATTTAATGACAGAACATTTTTTATTTAAATTTTTCCAAAGTAATGAATTTCTCACAATCTCAAGACACTAAAAGTCTAGTATTGCCTTCTTTTAACTGCATTTCCTCTACAACTGAAGTATTTATAATTTAGCACAGATTTAATTTTGAAAATGGAAACAGACTTATGAGGTGTTTTATGAAGCAAAGGAAGGTGGATTTTCAAATTGAAAAAAAATAAGTATTACAAAGATGAGAGAAATCAAACATTCAACACTTTAAGGGGTTTGACAGAAAAGCAGAATCAAACATATCCCATTGCAATCTAAGTAAAATGTATTCCTGTGGAATCCCAAGAAATAGTCTCCACAACTCTGCAAAAGAAGAAAGACTGTTTTCACAGAATGTCTCACATGCAAAAGTTAAGGGTGATAAAGAACACATGAATTGGGTTAGTAAAAGCTGAGGATGAGAGCAAGTTCCTGCAGGAAATCATGGCTGGGTCTTCTGAGTAGCTCTCTTTATGTGGACAGATCCTTTGTTTTCAAGTGGCAGAATTCTTCAGATGCATGTTTTCAAATAAGGAAAATTATTTTATGTAGATGAAATGAAAGTTCTAGGAATGGATGTCTTGTATAGGTGGATCTTGGTGCTCAAACTATTTAGGACTCGTGTTTGTCTGTTATTCTTTTTGTGCTCTCACCCTGATTTCTTTACATTGGCTTGATTCTCAAACATTCTCTTATTTTTCAATGCCAAAATAACTGCTACTGTGCCAGACCCACATCTGATCCCCTTGCCAAATCTAGAATTCAGAATTTGTCTCTGAACCAACCTCCATCACTTATGCATTCTTAAGTTAATAATTGTGGACACAGAAATGGAATGCAAATTGGGCTGACCTGGATCCTGCATTGTTTATAAGAACTACAGGTGTGGGGTTGTTAGTCCATCCTAAAACACATGCACCTAGAGTTGGGAAAGTTGACCCCCTTCCCCCTTCCAACATAGACGCTATTGCTAGAAGATAAAGAATAGGTATTTGGGAATAAGAAATAAAAAAAAAATCTGTTACTAAATATACTTCCCCTGTCTCTAGAGTAAATACTATGCATTAGAAAATATTTCTTATGGGGCGCCTCGGTGGCTCAGTCCATTAAGCGTCTGCCTTCAGCTCAGATTATGGTCCCGGGGTCCTGGAATCGAGTCCTGCATCAGTCTCCCTGCTCAGGGGGAGGTCTGCCTCTCCCTTTTGATCTGCCTCTCCACTTGCTCATGTGCTTGCTCTCTCTCTCTCTCTAACAAATAAATAAAATATTTTTAAAAAGAAAATATTTCTTAGTTTTTACAGACTGTAACTATACCGATTTCAAATTAGTCTTTCTTTAGCAGTACACACAAGTATGTGCATGTGTAAATGTCATAATAGGTCTTTCCAGAGACAATTACTTAACTTGAAAATATAACTAAAATGATGAATTATTAAGGATTAAAAAATTCTATTAACAAATTAATGAATTTATGCACTGGAGAAAATAAGTAAGCCTAAATGAAATCCTGTGTCTGTCCATCCCCATTTATTCCCACTCATGCCTAAAATCATTATTATGCATTCTGCACCATGATTAAAGTTCTAGAACACCTGTCTGAACCAGTAGCTTAGCAAAACACTTTATAAGGAGAATGAAACATGGGGGTGCCTGGGTGACTCAGTGGGTTAAAGCCTCTGCCTTTGGTTCTGGTCCTGATCGCAGGGTCCTGGAATGGAGCCCTGCATTGGGTTCTCTGCTCAGCGGGGAGCCTGCTTCCTACTCTCTCTCTGCCTTCCTCTCTGCCTACTTGTGATCTCTCTCTCTCTTCCTCTGTGTCAAATAAATAAATAAAATCTAAAAAAATAAAAGAGGAGAATGAAACATGAAAGTTTCAAGGGCAGATTAAAATAAATATAAGGCAATCAGAAAGCAACTTTTTAACAAAGAAAACATGCTAATTCCTCTCTGATAATTTTACTTTGCTGATGCCTTTGAAGATTATTTTTCTAAATATTTCCTTTCAAAAATTGCTCTCATGATACTTCAACCACTCAAATGCTGCTTGTCGTTGTCTGCTTTCCTTAGGAGAACTGGTAGATGTGTGTATGATGTTGCAAATAAAGAACCACAACAGGAAACAAAAAAGAGATTTTTTCCCCTCTCCTTGTTCACCTCAAAATGTCAGCACTGTCTGTTTTAAGAGCTGATGCAGCACCTTAAAAATATTTATTTTGTTGTTTTTTAGTTCTTTCAGACTCTCTATGAAAAAGAATACATTTAGACGTTTTAGGAGAAAACCGACTATTTTGATGTTTACTTCTGATTTCCATACTTCTGGCATTTTATATGTAATTTAAAATAAAAATTGGCTAAACAAATTTATTGTTTAATATCTCTGCCATATTTTAGTTTATTTTTTCCTTCCTTCCTTCCTTCCTTCCTTCCTTCCTTCCTTCTTGCTTTTAATACAGAATATAGCTTGTTTACTCAGATCAACTGCAATATCAAGTCTTCAAATACTTCCTATATACTTAAAATACATTCAGACAATGAGGAAAATAAGTAGATATCATCAATGAAAATTAAAAACTAACCAGCATAAGACTGATTTATGAAATATTCAGTGAAGTAAAATCTTACATTCCAAGTCCATCTGCTTAGAAGTCATCTCATCAAATGTTGAAAAAGACCTGCAGAAGAAAGTTTACTGTGTACTATAAAAGGCTATATGGGTAAGAACAAATGCAAGGTTTTATGTAAGTCCAAATTCATTATTTAGTATGTAAAACAAAATAAAATATAAAATATTAATGATGTCTAATATATTACTTTAACAATGCTTTGTTAGGATTAGTGGAATGTATTGCTATACAAGTTAAAGCTAAGTATCAATCTAAGGGCTGTTAGTCAACATTTGAAGTGCTTTAATCAGGAATTCACATCCAAGGGGTATTTGGTAAGCACTTGAAAGTCTCCAATCAGGAATCAATACTCTAAAGGTTATAGCGAATGGCCTAAATAGTTTCATCTAACTCTGCACAGATGGTTCAGTAATTAATATGAGTAATGTTATACATAATTTTTTTGTTAGTGAAATAAATTCAGGAAAAAATTTGCCTAGAAAACCTGTTGGGATCTTGTTATTCTTGTATAAAAGAATATAAGAACCCAGCAGACCCTGCAGCTTGGAACCTATGAAACTAATCTCAAGGTCAAAATTTCTGGTTGATCTCCTGTCTATCAACCTCCAGTTACTAAGGGAGGCTTCTACCATCTGATCTCACCAGATATTTGCCTGCCCTCCCATCAGAATATGGTTCTTCTTAACTCAGAGTGAACTTCCTCACAAGGTACTTGTCACAATGCTTGAGGAAAAAGAGCTAGGATAGTTTAGGAAAAGCAGGCTAATGATGGGTTTGTGCTTCTTTGCTAAGAATTCTTAAACATGCATTGGTGTCAGCTTGAAACTTGCTTCACTTAAGTCCATCACCTGGTTAAAAAGAGACGTAATCCCATCTATATCTAATTGTGTGATGTGATATGATACTATTTCCTAATGGAATTAGACACTTGTCAAAAGGACAAGTTTTCGTAGGTACTCACAATAATTTTACTTGAAGATTTCATTACTTAAAAGTAAATTATGTTCCAGGTATCATGCTAAGTGCTTTGTTTACATCATCTCATTTAATCTTTTTAAAATTTGAAATGATGTAAGATGTTACCTCCTGAAAGACAAAATGCAACAGAAAACAAATAAATGATTTTATCTAGGCTACTATGATAGGGAAAACATTCATTAATGAGGAAAGTCTCAAAGAAAAGGAAGAGAGCCCTCGGGTTTTAGAGAAGCAGATAAAAAAGGAAGTCATCCTCTATTATTATGGCAGACTTGATAAAGAAAAAAAACATCTTCTCTGAGACCTTGAGGAAAATAGAGATGGATTTTATCTCAGAATATGCAGGATAATCATGACAGCCTTAATGTTCCTCTCAGTTTAACTACACTGTAGACCATTTGCTCCTTATACATAGGCCTCTGACCTCCCTTTTCTTAAATAATTTCATAATTTACTTTAGAAAACTTTCAATTCTAAATTCTTTCTTTTCTCTGTTGAGATGTAAATCTTCTCCCAGACTTTTGAAAAGCAGTCATCAAGAAAGAAAGGACCCCCATCCCCTAGTCTGTGTAAGATCCCAATTTAGATAAGCGCAATTAGCAAACACATTGCCAACCTCTCCCTAATGTCCTCCAATAATTATCCAGTAGCTCACTGGTCACTTAAAATCTCTACTGTCTTTTGTTTCAGTGGACTTGAATTCAGTTTCTCTCCCCTTTTGCAATGGTCTTAAATAAAGTCTTTTCTCTGATTAACTCCATGTGGTACAATTTTTCTTTCACAAGGGTAAAGGTGCTCTTTTGGAACACAAAGTAGAGGGTTCTTAACTGTTCATTTTGCTGTTTTTCTGACAGCATAGCTCAGGGAAAATTAAATTTCATGGAAATATTTAGAGAGGTATGAAAAACAAAACAAAACTACAACATAAAGTTATGTAAGGAGAAATTTATTTGACTAGATTATAACAATAAGGGGCAGGAGGGGCACCTGGGTGGCTCAGTTGGTTAAACAGCTGCCTTCAGCTCAGGTCATGATCCCAGGGATCAAGGTCCACATCAGGCTCTCCGCTCATCCAGAAGCCTGCTTCTCCTTCTCCCACTCTCCCTGCTGGTGTTCCTGCTCTTGCTAACTCTCTCTCTGTCAAATAAATAAATAAAATTTAAAAAAAAAAAAACAATAAGGGGAGGGAAACTATTGCAATAGGGAGATAACTTCTACAAAAAGATCTGCAAGTGTCTCAAAGTTAGGCAGAAAGGGATCTCTCGATAGGAACAAAAAAGCTAGAAAGATTGGATGTGGATAAGTGGAATGAATGGCATAAACAGATGGAGGTGGCAGTGATCTGATAGCAGATCAAAAAGTGTTTTACTCTGGGATCTAGAGAGAGGCCATAAAGGAAGGGTTTATGCTGGCCTAAACTGAGGGTGGGCCAAAATTCAGGGCAAGGTAGAAGGAAAGAATTTTAACCAAAAATTAACAACTATTCTGTTCTAATTCATCAGTGAGGGCAAAAAAGTTCAGTTAATCATTTATGAGGCAAAGTTTGGAAATTTAGAGTTGCTTTGTCTGGTATTATTACAAACAAATAAATGGGGCATTAAGACTATCGAAATTATATGAGGAAAGGTGGTGTTTTCCATTTGTTGTACCCTGGAATAACAAAAACAACACATGTGGGAAATTTCACAAACATTGTTGTTTTCCAGGATCATAGCTTTGGTAAAGTTCAACATTATCAAGAGAAAACAGAGGGAAGTTAATACTTGCTTAGAATCCTGCCAAAAGCTTATAGATATTAAAGAGACTTGTGATATAAACCCTAATCATCATCCTCTACTATCTCCTGATAATCAGGAAGGGTAGGTGAATGAAAAACAATCTAAAATAGACAATCAAAGTAATCAAGATAACTACCTTGACTTTTGGTGGCATAGACACAACCTTTGAATCGGGGTAGTTACATATTCAGGAATATGTTCTTTTTCCATGTTTGAATGTCCACATATCTTTTAAGACATATCACTTTTAATTTAGTATTGTGCTGCTTGCATATGTATCACTTTTCTTCTAGCAGAGTTTGAAATTTTTTAAATGCAAATTTTGTCAAGTTTACTTCTATACCTATGCATAGTTTGTGTGATACTGAATGCATAAAAACACTTGAAAGGCCACAATAGGTAAGCCAGTTCTTGGACTTTGTGATTTCCCAATATATCTGATAGACAATGCTATAGCCTCAGA
>JAPYYJ010003033.1:0-12033 GCA_028533885.1 Nasua narica | reverse complement strand
CTGCCGCGGAGGCGGTGACACAGCACCATCGTCTCCCACAGGGTCCCCCAGGCTGGCTGGGGTCCCCTCTCTGGGCCCAACCAGAGCTCCTGCAGGAGCTCCGCGAGCGCTCCGGAACCCGTGTCCGTGACGGGTGACATCCCGCACCCTGGAGGCTTCCACTCGCTTGTTTCTGCTCACCTGGCCTCACCCGCGGCCTGCGACAGCGTTCGCACCGCACGCCGTGTCCTTCCTTCCTTCTCGCGCATTTGGGACCCCCCCACCGCTGCCTCGACCAGGGACCAGGAGAAATGTCGTTACGTGGCAGGGCGAGGACACACGGACGCCTCGGTGGGCTTGCTCGCATAAATAAACGATCGACGGCTTTGGCTGGCGTCCCCCCCACGTCCCCCGTGTCCCCCTCGTGTCCCCCCGCATCACCCCTGCGTCACCCCCGCAGGTCACCCCCATGTGTCCCCCCACGTCCCCCGTGTGTCCCCCCTCGTGTCCCCCTGGGCGAGGGGACACTGGGACGGCCCCGACCGCCCACCAGGCACCGAGGGACGTGCACGCCCAGCGCGGGAGCCGGACCTGCAGGGGCAACGGCTCACTCGCCACGCGCTTCAGGGTCTGGTCCCGCCGGGTGTGCGGTTCGTGGGGCGGACAGAGACCGCCGACTGCCACGGTCGCCTGGGCAGCTCAGCCCGCCGCGGCCGGCGGATCCGGGCCTCCTCGCCGGCTTCCTTCCGCCAGCTGCCCCGGCGGCGGCCACTCACCTCTCGGAAATCCTGCTCGAAGTGCCGCAGCTGCACACACTGTTGGAGTTTCTGCTGATGCTTTGCCCAGAACTCGTCGAAGGCGGCCTCCGTCTCGTTCAGCTGGTCCAGGAGCCTGGGCGCGGGGAGGCTGGCTGGGGGCTCCGGCTCCGCGGCCGGCCCAGCCCTCGCCACCTCTGTCCAGCCCCGCACGCGGGACTCGCAGGGCCAACCTCGCAGGGGCCTAGCGGGGCGCTCCCCGCCGGGGCCGCTGCCCGCACCCACCGGAGCCCGCGGCAGAGGGCTGCGCTGAGCCAGCTACGGGCGGCACGGGCAGCGCTTTGGGCTTCTCACGTCACGTCGGCCGGGGGTGAAGGGTGCAGCGAGCCGCCTCCGTTCCCCGACCCTGCTCCCGGGCCAGAAGCCGGGCCGGCCCCCCGTGCGCTACGCCACCGGCACAGGGCTCCGCTCCAGCCTCCTGCGTTCATGACTCCACACCCCCGGGCCCCTGAGGCCCCACGTCCCCAGCACAGAAAGTCTGCCCGCCGTGTAAACCGCGGCCGAGGCGGGCAGAGGCTAGGAATCCGCCCGGGCCTGGGTCAGCCTGGGTGGGCTGGGTGTCGCGGCAGGCCAGGGGGCGGCTGGGGTCCTGCACGCCCCTCCCCTCCCGGACAAGGACCCGGCCTACGCGTGGGGCTGGGGGCGGTCCGGGGCACTGGGGACAGTCCGCACGGCTCTGTCCGGCGGCTGGAGCCCAAGGACAACGTGCACATTGTCTCCTCCCAGGGAAGGACAGCAGACCTGGGTCCCGGAGGCATAAGCCAGCCTGGTGGGGGGAAGGGCGAGGGCCCCACAGGCCTGCAGGACCCTGTTGTCCCCGGCTCCCTAAAACGTCCCCTGCGCTCGCAGAAAGACCTGCGCTCTGAGACAGCTTCCTCCCCAGAACGGCGGCTTTCTTCGGAGTTTGGAAGACGTCCTCTATGGCCCGGTCCTCGGCCCAGGGCCCCTGCTCCCACCGCCGGCCCGGGCCCTCACCTCTGCACGGTGGTCTGGTTGTCCAGCTGGCCCTGGTTGAGGCTCTGCTCCCCGCTTGTGCCCCGGGGCTCCCTGATGGTCTCCAGGATGCTGCGCCCATGGTCCAGCGCTAGCCGCATGTCCTCCTGTGGGGAGACGCGGCACCTGGCACCCGGGCTCACGCCCGCGTCCCCCTCACAGCTGCCAAAGGACGGCAGGAGTCCGGAGACCCCTCCGGCCATGGCGAGGGCACAGCGAGGGCTACGGGTCGCCGGGGGGCAGCGGGAGGAGGTAAGAGACCGACGGGAGACCAGACCTCTACGCGCCCGCTTCCGGGGCGTCCTCACCGGCGGGAGCGAAGGGAGTGCGGGTTCCTGGGCACGGGGCAGCCCTGACCCAAAGTCACAGCCCGCGGGGCCCCTCCCCTCCCCCGTCTCGCACAGAAGCCACACGGACCTTCGCTTTGTCCTTCTTCTCCGTGTGCGCGCGGAGCACCGAGCTTGTGGACGGCACGTCGTTGGGCAGCTCGGTCTCGGCCAGCTCAGTCCCGAAGGACCGCAGCATCTGAGCTGTCTGCTTAACCATGAGGGCGAACCCTTCGATCGCCTTGGGGAGAGAGACGACACCGTCACCGCGCGGGCGCCTCCTGCTGCCCGGAGAGCCGGGGTCTGCCGCGGAGCCCACGGGGGCGTCCTGGGCGGGCGAGGCCCAGCCAGCATGCCCCGCGCCAGCCCAGTGGTTCCTGAGCTCCCGACCCGTCCAGACCCCCACCGGGCACTGCCTACACGGGTTCTCATCAGCGAGAGTCGCCCCGCGCTCCGTCTGTCCCCCTCCCCAGCCGCTGTCCTTTCTGTTCTGTCTCCGAGCTCAGAAAGCCGCTCCCGAACGTGTCACTCCTGTTGTTGTGTCAGACGGCTGAGGCCCCCCGAGACCACCTCCTCGTTCTTGAGCAACACAGCTGACGCTACTGGGGACAGTGTCCAAAGACACTGGGGACGTGTCTTTGGAAACGGCAGCATCGTCGTGCAAAAGCCATTGGGCTGAGCGGGTCGGGATGAGGGAGACGCACAGCCCACGCCGCGTGCGGGCGGCTCCGGGGACTCACCGTGCGGTGACACAGCCACCTGGTGTGGCAGTAATCCAGGGTCCCGCCCAGGTCCTCGGTCAGCTGGGACTTGTCGATGTAACCGTGTAACTCTGGGACCGAGCTCAGCATTATGACCTGGACGAGGACAGAAGCCGCCCCCGTAAGGAGACCGCCAGTCAGTCGCCAGTGGCAGCCGCCGCACGGACAGGAGGTGTCCGGCTTCGGACGCAGGCTTAACTCCCTCGCTGCCCCTCCTGGGCTTGCTCTCGGGGCCTCCGCACGCGAACGGGGCCGTGATGACTGGAGTCAGCTGGCGGGCATTCGGGCCCGACAAGCTGGGCACACAGCCCACACCGGGCTGGCGCTCTCGGCTCCCTGGGGGCTCCTGGCGGTAACTGAGCAGTACTCCACCTCGAAAGGACATCGGTTTGTCCCTGTGCCCACGGGGACCCGATGGGGTCCCCGCCAGTACCCCAGAGTCCGGGCTGTGCCCTTCCGTGGAACCCAGGAGCTCTTCCCAAGGACTTGTCTCTGTCTTGCCCTTTCTGGGACATTCTGTCCATGAGTTTGGGATTGCGTTACAGCCTCTGCTTTGCAAGCTGTGGGACGGATGCTACGAAATACGTCTAAAGAGGTTTAGGCCAAACAGCCTCCTTCACCGTCTCATGTGTTCGTTGAAAGCTCGGGTCTGTTGGGAGGTTCAGTCCTGACAAGGTCTGGAAACGTTTCTGATGGTCACGATGTGGGGGTCGCTGGATTGAGCCCCCGGGACAGCCCCACCACAGAGGGAAACGCAGCCCAGACCGTCCACGGCGCCGAGACCCTACGAGCTGCGACCTTCACGCAGAAGAGGCTGAAAGGTCCCGAGGGGGCCGCGGCCCCCGCAGAGAGGACCCTGCTCCTCCAACAGAAAGCCCGTCTCACGACCGCATGACCGAAGCCAGGCCACCTTCCCCGTGACTTCCATGTCTCAGCTGAACCCGCACACACTTCGCATATGTTTAATCATGACAGGGAGGATGTAGGGACCGTTTCCCCCAATGTTTTCTGTCCAGCACGAGGTCAGCACACAGCACCCAAACCGGACATTTTGCTAAACTGAACACGTTTTGACAACAGCATTCTTGAGAGGATGTTTTCTACTTTTAAAGGGTTACGGGAAATGGGTCGGCTAATGGAAGACCCCGACGGTGACTTCTGTGAAACCTGTTTTTGAGAACTCGCTGATTTGGCCCAATAGTGCCCTTTGCAGGGGAGACCACCGCCCCTGGGGAGGGCCCCTGCCTGGTGTCCTCGGCCGCGTGTGTCGGGACCTGCTGTTGCTGAGGTTCCCTCGCCCTGTACAGGGGACACGTGGGGCTCGCGAGGCCGGAGGAGGCCGCGCATGGGGGTCTTTCGGGCTGGGACGCTACCGTCTGGCGGTATCTCCGTGGATTTGCCCTGGCCCCTCCCCAGGAAACGGGGTGTCACAAAGGAAGGCGTCCAGGACACCAGTGTCCCCAGGACTCCGGCCTGTGGTCTAGGGCTGCTGATGTCACTCGCCCATGAGCCCGTGATGCTTCCCTCGAGGCCCTGACCGCACGGAGCGCCCGCCAGCCGCGCACCGAGGAACCGGCCCAGACCTCACGGACGACACCAGCATGCGACTCTTGGGTTGGCAACGCCATCTGGTAGGTACTGTTGGGAGCTCACGAGGCCTGGGGCCAACCCTGGACGTTCTCGTCCTCTTTGGAACAGAGAACAAGTGACTTCCTGGAGGACGCGTGTACCCGGGCTCCTGCCCCGTGCGGCCCCCTGCGGAGCGGGCGAGATCGGGCCGGTGTCACGGGAAACAGGCTTCCTGGGGGCCCCCGCGTAAGGGACCCTACGTGGCCTTGTGTTCTCACGGACGGGGAGGAGGCATGGAGTGCCCTCTCCGGGGCTGCCTGGGCCGCCGAGCCCAGGAGGCCGGGGCCAAACCCCGCCAGTGGCTCCCTCCCAGGCGCCCCGTCCCCTGGCCCTGCCTTGTCCCTGGCACCGGCAGAGCCTGGCCATTCCTCGCTAGGAGCTGACGATGGCTCTTGGCCCGCTAGGCTCTCTTGTTCTTCGGCCTGACTCTCGCCCGGTGAGAATGTTCCGGACTCGTGGCTCTCGCACCGCGCCGGCACCCCACAGCATCCGTCCGGGGCACGGTGGGGACGCGCGTGCCCCGGGGAGTCGGGGGGGCACCGACCGTGTGAGCTGACGGGCAGTCCCGCCGGAGCCGGACCCGGAGCGCGGTGACGGCCCCTCGGTCGGGCCTGCACAGCGGACGTGGGACACACTCACCGGCACCTTCATCTTAAAGTCATCTCTGTTGAATTTGAACGCGAGGTCAGAGAGAGCCCTCTGGAAGAACCCCGTTGGGCGCAGAACGAGGACGAGCTGCAGGTTTGCTGGGAAGGACGCCTGCGAGAGAACAGAAGGGCCGTGGGCAGATGCGCGGCCGGGCGCGGGGTCCTCGCGCACTTGCCGCAGACGGCGCGGTCCGCCCCGGAGGACGTCCCCAGGGGAACGAGCAGAAGCGGCCGCTGACCCCGGCCTCTGGAGGGGCAGCCCCCTTCCGACAAGAAGAGGAGAAGGTCGGGCTGCTGGGCAGACGCGCCCTGGGGGTGGCCGACTGGAAGTCTAAGGCCCACACACTCGTTCCAGGCTGAAGGGCGTCCCCCAGAGTCACAGGTCAAGCCCGAACCCCAGTGTCTCCGGACGGGACTTCTGGAGACAAGGTCTTTATGGAGCTGACCGGGTTTCCGTGAGGTCATTCCTGCGGCCCCCAAGCCAATGGGCCTGGTCCTTACGGACACACAGGGAGACGCCGTGTGACAATGGGGGACACGACTACTAGTCAAGGAGCGCCAGAGACCTGCGGGGAGGGACCGCTTCTCCCTCGCGGCCCGAGGACCAACCTGCCGGCACCTTCTCCTCGGCCGTCAGGCTCCAGACGGTGGGGCAGTGAGTCTGCGGTTCCCAGCCCCCCGCCCCCCGTGGGCTCTGGGAGGGCAGCCCCGGGCAGCTGGACCCTTGTCCAACGGACACAAAGCCATACAGACACGCACGTGTGATCCTGGAACAGACGGGAGTCAGCCCACAGCCCCGGCGCACACGCCTCCGGACGCGGTCACCTGAACACATTCGGAGACCAGCCCGCCTACAGAGGCGTGAGCTCGGGCACGTTCCTCGCCTCCCTGTGCGTCTGCTTCCCCGTCCGGAACGCAGGGACCAGAAGGGCCTTCCCAACACACTCCTGGTGCACACGCGGCGTTCAGGGATGGCACGAAGCGCCCAACCACGGGACAGATTTCTAGGGAAAGCCTGTTCTAGGCACCGATTAGTCCTAGACGCTAATTTCTGGGGAGACCCCATTACTAAGAGAAGAGATTCTGAAGCAACTCCGTTTGATTTCCAGGTAACTGGGCCGAAAGCAACTGGAGCCTGACATGGAGCAAAGAACAGCACCGCCTAGAACGGAGGGACCAGCGCCGAGCGGGAGGGGAGACCCCGGCTCGCCACCCAGAGACCCTGCTACGCCCGCCACACTCACATCTCCCTGTGTCCCAGCGTCTTCACCGTCCACCCGCCGATGGACGCTGCCCTCCCCCCCGGGGCTCCTCATGTCCACCCTGCTCCCGGCAGGACCACCGGCGGGAGCCCCGGGCCACCTTCCCCCCCGGGAAGCAGTCACTGCCTGGGCGTGGGCTGCCACTGGCTCAGGCCTCAACCCAGGGCCCCCTCGCGTGCCCAACCCAGTGGGTGTCACAGGGGCTGGAGCTCCTGGGAGAAGCCGGCGCTGTAGGAGCAGGGGCCCTGGGACAGCTCTGCTCCTGGCCCACAGGCCTCGGGGTCTGTGGTCTGCAGGTCAGAACCGCAGGCGGTGGGGTCCTGCTCCGGCCCCCGAGGCCCCCGCGGCCTCTGCGGCCGGGTCTGACCTCCACGTGACGGCAAGTCCCTGGAGCAGAAGAGCAGCCAGGGGAAGGGCCTCGACCAAGGTCTGGACCTGCGGGCATCGGGATGACCCAGGCCGGTGCCTCGCCGCTGCCTCGAGCGGTCAGTGCTTGGCCCCCAGCCCGGGCTCTCCTGGTCGCCCCCTTCCTCTCGGGCCCCGCGGCCGGTCCCAAAGCCTGTGCACTCTCGCTGCAGCCCCCAGGCTCCCCACTCCGTCCCCGAGAAGCTGCCCCCAGCCTATTCCCCATGGAAGGGCCACTAGGAGGGTCAGCCTGGTCACAACGCCCCTGAGCAAACCTTCCAGAGCTGTCCCCAGCCTGCATGAGTCCGGAGCCCCGCCCGCAGGGGCCCTGCCCGGCGCCCCCAGGGCCCGAGGAAATCTGTCCCCCGCCTCCCTTCAGGTTCGCCCCAAACACACGGCTCCGGCCCCGATTCCCTGACCCAAGGCCGCCGCCAACTGGACACCGTCCTGGGGGCCCCCACCCCTGCCCTGGCCGCTGCTCGTGGGCCACAGGGCGCTCCTCGCTTTCCCTTACAGCCCCTCGCCCGCCTGCACACCAGGCCCCCACTTCTGCGGTGTCTCTACGCCTCCTCGCTGGGGTTGGAAGCCGCCACCGCTTACGGATAACTCCGGGCCGTGTCTCTGGCCCTGTGCCCAGGCTTCCTCGCGGGAGGCCCCACACCTGTGGGCACCGCCATCCCCAGAGCCCCCAGGGCGGTGCCCACACTCGGCCACCTGTGGCCTCTGGCTGGGCGGAGGCTCGCACCCTCCCCAGGGTCCCCGACGCGTCTGTGCAGCCACTGCGGTCCCAGGGGACAAGATGTGGGCAGCGGGGTGCTGGGCGGTGTCCCCACACGGCCGGCTGGCCACAGCCTCCACACGGGGCCGCGTTCACCCGCAGAACCGCGTTCACCCGCAGAACCGCGTCCAGGCCTGGGGTGCCCCGAGGGCGCCTGTGTGCGGGCAAACCTCCCCAGGCGCCGACGGCGAGGCGCGCATCCTCGCTCCCGTTCGCGTGGACGGCCCCATGTGGTTTGGCTCCTTTGAGCGGAAACGACTCAGAGGGACAGTGATGAAGGTCGGGGACCCCGCCGGCAGATTCCGGTCACCTGTCGACGAGACAGCTGCACAGCCTGTCACCAGCGTCTGCAAAGCTCGCTGCCACTATTTAAGGAAAGCTCCTTATGAAAGTCTCCCTCTGGAGGTGACAAGGAGTCGTCTTTTCTAAATCCCAGCATCGTTCTTATCACCCTTGTTTGGTCTTCTCGGCAGGCGTGCAGTGAGGGCAAGAGCTTGGGCTCGGAAGAGGGAGCTGCGTCTGTCCTCCTGAGACTGCTCACGGATGAGCTCTGCCGGCGGCCGGCCGCACGCCCTCCCCGCCTTCTCTCTGCTCTGGTCCTTCCGGTTCCCCGACTGCCCGAGTCCTCCACGAACGAGAGGGGCTCTAAGATCCTGGCCGCGCGAGGAGGCGTTCTTATCTACACACGTTTTGAACACGGAGAGCAGTAAACTGTCTCTGGGTTGGAATCAACTATATGTACTAAGAGCCGAGAAAAATACCATCATTAACGTTTTACTGTACAGACAGGTAACCGAAAGGAGAATTTGGGTCGAAGGCTACAAAATTCCTTAGTGATCGTAGACGGGTTGTTTCATGAGGTCCAAGGACGTTTACTTTCCGACTCGGATGCGCACAGTGTGATGGCCACACAGAGGCCATCTGGAGACGGAAAGACAGTGAAGTTTCTGGATAAACATCCTAGAGGCTCCTGTGCGTCCAGGGTCACCTCCACCAGGAGGCCCTCCTGGTGCTCACACCGCTCCTGTCTTCACCCACATCGGTGCTCAGCACTCTGCGCTTAGACTCTGGTAAGCGGCACATGGTGGGAATTCACTGGCTTGTTTAATGCAAGGTTATCTTGCTCCACGTGGAGTATTTACCGGAGGAGCCGAAGGCCCCGCACCCTGGACCCTTGAGCCTCTGGCTCTTGGGCACCTACAGATGGCCCTGGCCTCCTGGCGGAAGCCACCGTCCGCCGCACGCAGACCAGAGCCGCCTTCTGCCGGAACCTGGTTCGGCTGCGTGCTCCCAGACACGCGTGAGCTAGACTCGGGCCCGCTCACGGAGTAGACGCACACACTCCGTATAGGAATCCCCGGAGGCTCCCATGCGCACCGGCACACGCGTGTGTCCTGCAGGGGCTGAACTGGGAAACGGGCCCCGGAGCAGTACGCTCGGTCATCTTCCAGAAGACACCTCATCCGCGGCCGGCGCGGACCCAGCCGGCCGGTCCTCAGCGCTGGGTCTCCTCGTTCGCCCCTTTGTCCTCGAGCCGTGACCGCGACTGCGCCAGGCGAGTGTGCCCCTCGCCCCCGGGACCCCACAGAGCTGGCGGGAAGCACGGCCAGCCTGGTTTAGGGGCTCTGGACCTGGGCTCCTTTTCTATTCCAAGCCAAGCTGAAGGCTTCCGAACAGAAACACCACCTCGTGACGGGGAAGGCTCTGCTCAGGAGCTGGCGCACGCGGTGGCCAAAAATAGCCCCCAAATTACAGCCTTACGGGCGTGCGGCGGCGCACTCGGGCGGCAGAGCCATCTGGAGATCCGGGGAGCCCCCGGGCGGCAAACCGGGCCAGGCGCTGGGGGCGCAGAGCCGGTGCCGGAGCAGAAACCCTCTCAAGGGCGCGGGCCGGGCCGGTATGGAGGGGGTGGTGGCCTCCCCAGAGCCCCCCGGACGCAGCACAGGCCCGCCGAAGCCGCGGTCTGGTCCGCAGCCCTGGCGGACAGCGTCCGTGGGTCGACCCTGCACGGGGACGAGCGTGCCAGCTCTATCTGCCACCGCCTGTCTCCGCCGCACAGCCGCAGTGGCGGTGTCAGCCCGCACGCCCGGGCTCGGGGACGGCGCACACACACAAAGCAACGGGACCCGGCTCGCAGCCTCCCAGCTCCCTGCACCCCCGCGCGCGCTCTGCCCACGACCCGTGGCCTGGCGGCGGTCGGCGGCCTGCACCCCACCAGGCTGCACACTTCTTGCCCCCCGCTCACGTCTCCAGTGCCCACGCAGGCCCGACACGGGGCCGTCTCCACAAACGTGCTAACCGCACGTGCCAGCTGGGGGTGTTCACGGCGGCAGTAAATTCTTATAATAAAAAGAATTGGAGTTAATGAGAAATTTTGACAAATTGGAGGAGCTAATGTCAGCTCCTGGGGTTTCCAAATCAGCACTGGGGAACCCCAGGACTTACGGGAAAAGAGATTCTAAAAGATTCTATTTTTATTGTGTACACAGTTGTGCAAACATCAAAACTCAAACACCCACTTTTCAGTTTTGATTTTCACAAAACAAAGGTTTAAAGATGGGCCAGCTCGCTTTACAATCTGCCTGGCCAATAACTTATCTCTTTCTTAAGAAACTACCCTGTATTTGGGGGCACTCCTGTGTCTAACCAGGAGCGACCGACGGCCTCGAGAGACATTCGCGGAGAAGCCGTCTCGCCCAGGGCCCGGGCTGGGTGCCGGCTGCGGGAAGAGGGGCCAGACGGCCAGGAACCCGGGACGTGCAGGCGCAGCGGGAGTCCCTGCAGAGCGGAGGCCGCATGGCTCAGCGCGCTGTGCGGGGACGGGGAGACCGGGAGAGGAGGAGCAAGGGGCCGGGGCTGCCCGCCGCGCCCGGACGAGGGCCCTCCAGGGACAGGCATGCGTGCAGAGGAGACGCCCGTGACCGCCACGTAGGATGCGCCCAAGTGTGCGTTAGGTCAGAGCTAGATAAACGTCGAAGGCCTGGAGAGACTATTTAAATTTGAAAATCGTTATTGTTAGAAGCGCGTTGCCTTCCGACACAATGACATACAACACGGGAACGTACCGGTGTCCCACCCAGGACCAACGTACTGGTGTAAGAAATACTTTCCTCAAGGCTCTTGTGCATCTGACCGGTGGTTCCACAGTGTGACTCCTGACTTAGCCTCCGCCACGAGATACCACACAAGCTGACTTTAAAATTTAAAACAACGACGTGGCCTTGTTGGCTGTTAACGGCTGACGGCATTCCAAATACCTCGGAGGCCTCACCGGATTTTAAAGTGAAAGCTAATTCCCTAACAAGTCTCCTTCTTTTGAAACATTTTAAAGTATTTTGATTTGTTTCAGATAAATGATGTCACAGGAAGTGTGTGGGGGCAGGGACGGGGAGCGGGACACGTGTGGGGGGGTGGGATGGGGAGCGGGACACGTGTGTGGGGGGACGAATGGGACACGCATGTGGGGGGTGGGACGAGGAGCGGGACCCGTGTGTGTGTGTGTGTGTGGGATGAGTGGGACACGTGTGGGGGGGGTGGGACGTGTCCCACTCCCCGTCCCCACGCGCGTCAGGTGTTAAAGAAATGCGTGGGAGCAGCAGGGCTGTCCCAGCACACGGCCACGGCCACGGTCGCCCCGGGACCCTCGCTGCCGGGACTGATCCACACGGAGCTCGTGGGCCGGGCAGAGCTTCGGACTTAAGTCTTCCCTCCCGGATCATCACCACAGGCTAAAAACAGCCAGCGGGGACCGGCGGAGAGTCGCCCTCCCGAACGGGGAGGGTGGCTGCAGGGTCCCTGGCTGCAGGCTGGCCACCGAGACAGTCAAGGTGTCTGCGTTGTTGGGAAACTAAAGGGAAAGCAGCCCTTTTGGAAAGGAAAGTCAATCAGGGAAAGACGTTCAATACAACTTCAAACTTGCCCGAGGATTCCCTGGACGACGTGGGACGTCCTGCTAATTCGGGACCTTGTGCGCCATCTAAGAGCACACGTGTTCGATCCCCGGCATCGCCCAGACTCAACGGTCAGAACAAACCTGCCGGGGGAACTGTTTTTAAATGATAACAAGCCTGCTAGGAAGGAACCCAGTTGAGAATACACACGTGCACACACACATGCGCGCATGCACACACCCACACTCCAGCGACTCCAGCAGCCCAAGGGGGCCGCGGGGGCTGGGGCGCCGTGCCGCGCAGGCCAGCAGAGCGCAAGCCGCCACCAGGCAGAGGGGCGGCGAGGACGGGAGCAGTGCTGTCACCGGGCCAGGGGACGAGCAGAGGCGGTGTCACAGAGCCCCGGCACCCACACTTACTGCTATCCGCAGGATCGATGCCTTCACGGAGGTCCATTTGTCCTGCCTTCGGTCTATGACCAGGATGAACCCAATGCCAGCATCTTGCAAGCTGAAACGAGGAGAGAGATCTGCAGTTAGCGTGTGCAG
>JAPYYJ010003032.1:0-12033 GCA_028533885.1 Nasua narica | reverse complement strand
GGGGGGAGGGGCAAAGGGAGCGGGAGAAGCAGACTCCCCGCTGAGCAGGGAGTCTGCCCGGAGACTCGATCCCAGGACCCCAAGATCATGACGTGAGCCAAGGGAGACACTTAACGGACTGAGCCCCCCAGGTGCCCTCCCTATTTCTCTTGCAGTCACACCATAAGAGATACGGTCCAGCATTTCCTAAAAGACTCTTGAAGGCCCTGGAGCTCTGCATGGCGGTAGACCACGTCTCATTTTGACCTTGCTCCTGGCTACCTGCTGAGCATACGTGCTACTGAAGTTCTAACAGACACCATGTGTCCTCTCTTCCTCGCTTGGTCTTATTTTGCCACAACCTTCCGGATATTGTTTCCAGTTCTAACATCTGCCCGTGGGGGATGGTGTGCCTCTATTAGAATTCATATAAATGTACTTTTATCAGAAGGAAACACAACAGGGAAAGAAAGTTAACTGCTAATTGCAGCAGACTGACTGCTTTTCTAGGAGAACCACACAGGCCAAAATGCTGCTTCTCTGTCAAGATCCTTCACGAGACTGAACTCCTACGATGAAATGACAAGCACCTTTTCATGACCGGCCAAGAAACCCATCTCAGGAGATCAAAAGTCCAGCCCATGTGGGCCCTTGGGAGCCCTGACCAGATGCCCACAGCAGACTTTTACATGGTTTGACTTTTCTTCTTAAACGAGCTGGGCTGTTCTTCCCTTGTTTGTTTCAAAACTTCTGTGTGGGAGTGTTAATAAAATTGAACATCTGTAAGTGTCTCCATTTGGTATGATGGATCCCTGCCTCAAGTCTCTTCTTTGTTCTGCTTCTCAGTGATGCGAACTCAGCCACCTCCCCAAAGTTCCCAGTGATTAAGGAGATGATACAAAAGCCCCACCGAAACCACAAACACAAAGCCCCAAACATCTAAAGACCGAGTCTCCAGATACATAGTATGATGGGACACTGTTGGTTCGAAGGGATCAGGAACCAGTAAGTAAGGTATCTTGCTGCTGGTGAGAAGGGCAAAAAGAAATCAAGAACAGGGTAAGAGAAAGAATAAGGTATATTTCAGCTTAAAGCTACTCACATTCTAGTTCAACCGGAAGGCACGATTTCCAAAACCTAAATGTGTACGCATTTGAAGGGACTCAATCAATCGGACTCCTACCCCAGGATCATTCAGTAGACAAGGCTGCTTCCTGTTTCTACAAGAAAAAGTATCCACTCGGGAGTGGGGGATCTACTCGGGATCCACTCCCCCAGCTTCACAAAAACACACCGCGAGTCTGTCTGCACCTGTGCCTTTGCAGAAGCCCCCTCCCTTCCGGGGCGAGGTCTGTGCACCACCTGGGCTCCGGATCCCTCCCCTGCCTGGCGGACAGGACTTCTCAAACTGGGAGTGTGCATCGGAATCACCTATAGGGCTTCTTAAACCCACTCTGGCCCAAACTCGGAGTTTCTGATTCAGGAGATCTCAGGGGGATATTGATGATTTACGTTTCACAAATTTCCAGGTGAGGTTGATACTGCTGGTCCCAGATGAAACTTTGGGAAGCACGATCCTAAGAACTGCTACCCTGATTTAGCCCTTTTATGCCAGATTCCTGAGCCTCTCCCTCCATCCAGGCTGCTTCTTGCCCTAAGCATATAAACATGTTCGAATTTTTCTCATCCTAAAACACAAGCAAAATCTCCTTTGACCTCATAGGGAATGGGCGTGGTATATATCTCTCTTCTTTACCTATGCAAATGCTTAAAACAATGTTCTCCGTACATCACTTTCTTCCTTCCCACTCACTCCTTGCTGCTCTGCAAGTGACATCTGCTCTCTCAAGCCCACCGAACACACACCTTCAGGACGGAGTGTGCATGTCAGTGGATATTTAAGTCCCTCCCTCACTCAGTCTTCCTGCTTTCTCTGGCATTGCTCACCTGCCCAAGTGGAATTCCTTCCTCCTCTGGGTCTCGGAACGTCTCTCTGTCCTGGGTCTCCCATCGCCTCCCTCCCTGGTCCTTTTTGGGCTCCTTTTCAGGAGTGTCCGCTTTCACCATCCCCTTAAGGTTGATAATCCTTCAGGCCCTGCCCTTGGCCCTCTTCTTTTCACTGAATACTTTTTTTTTTGAAGAGTTATTCATTTATTTTAGAGAGAGAGTGCACGAGGTAGCAGGGGAAGAAATAGAGGGAGAGGGACAAATAGACTCCCTGCTGACCGAGGAGCCCAACTCGGGGCTTGATCCCGGGAACCCAAGACCGTAATCTGAGCTGAAATCAAGTCGGGTGCTTAACGAGCTGTGCCACCCACGTGCCCCCACTGTACACATTTTGCCTGAGAATGCTCGCCTCTGCCTGTATCTCAACTCGCATCGGTGTCCTGATGACACTCGAGTCTCGATCTCGCTCCTAAACTTCGAATACATGTAAAGGTCATCAGGCAGACAATTCCTTCTATTTGTCCTACAGGCACCTCAAAGACACCAATGCCTAAAAGTGAACCCGTTACCTTATACAGCTCTCCTGTTCTCCCTCCTTTATCTTAATGCCCCCCAATTACTCAGTCATGCAAAGCAGTCCTTAAGGACAAGCATGCCCAACCATATTCCAAGGCTGTCCAATCCACCTGCTAAGTATATCTCAAATCCCTCTTTGTCCCCATCTCTGTGACCTCTGCCCCAACATAGGTCAACATCTTCTCACCTGGACAGGTGAGAAATCCACCATTCAGGCATCCTGACTTCTAGCCCCCCCTTCCTAATCTCCACACTGCACAGTGATCTTTCAATGGCACCCGATAATCCTCTATGCGAAAGGGCTCAGTGGCTCCCATTACCAATGAAATAAAGTTTCTATGTCTTCTGCAAGGCGCTCAGAGCTTTTGATACTTGCATCCTTCCCATCTCTCTGACCTCATTTCTAGTCACACCCTTCTCATACCTTAAGCTCTAGCAGCACCCTGGGACATGTCGCATTCTCTCACATCTAAAAATTTCTCTATATCCTATTCCCTCAGCCTGGAAAACTACTTCTCTGTAAAACCCCTGCACCAGTATTCTCTTCTTTCCAAAACCTTCCCCAGTCCTCTTGGATTTAGGTTCTTCTCCTGCTCCCACTCCACAGGGAACCTGCCCCCGAGTAAGCAATCATCTGTTTGCAAGCCTATTCACTACATGAGACTGGAAGGTTCTCAGAAATAAGTCTTTGAACTTCGCATGCTGACAATACCTGGTTCAAAATCTGAACCCTACTAAAAATAATTTTTAGATAACATTATCAGTGACTCTGAACAAGGGAATATCCATATTTCGAGGTCACCTGAAATACTAAATTTTCTACAGCCAATGTTGTAGGTTTATTTCACTTCAATTAGAACATGTTAACTCTCTTGTTCATGTCACCTCTTCCAGGAATTGGAGGAGACACCGACATTAGATCTGGGGATGCTTAGGAGTCTGTTAAAATTTTTTTTTGAAAAGGGCTACCTGGGTGGCTCAGTTGGTTAAGCGTCTGCCTTTGGCTCAGGTCATGATCTCGGGGTCCTGGGATCCAGCCAAGTCGGGCTCCCTGCTCAGCAGGGAGTCTGCTTCTCCCTCTCTCCCTCCCCCTGCTCGTGCTCTCTCTCTCTCTAATCTTAAAAAAAATTTTTTTAAATAAATCTTCTGATTATAACAGTATTTGGGAATTCTCCATGTTAAGTACCCAAGTTTGTCTTCTGACATTTTAATCCAAGATTAAACACCGGGAGACACACGTGCCCGGTCCAGAGCTGTACTGTCCTAGCGGCCACTGAGCCACGCTTACAGACCACGTACTCGGTCCCTCATGAGTCCACTGCATTTCCACTAGGGTGCTACCATACCCCAAATCCTCTGCAATTTTAAAGCCAGTGGGAAATGTCTCAATTAGCTGACCAAAAGAGGTAGCACTGGGGCATTTTCACGGTCTCCAGGAAAGGCTTTACTGAAGCCAGAACAACCCATTCTCTGCCTCATTGAAGAAGAACAGAAACTTCAATCCTTCACTCCCAGGCCTTCCGTGTAAAGGCGAGCCACCCACGCCCCCCAGCAAGGTCAGCAGTGAAGCACCCTCATCCAAGGGAACGTGTTAAGTGCCTTGCACCAGGCTGCACGCCGCTTTCATCAAGTTTCAAAACAGTTAAGTCTTGTCTTACAGAGGTTTTTTTTTTTTTTTTAAGATTTTATTTATTTATTTGAGAGACAGTGTGTGCGCACACATGAGTTGGGGGCAGGGCAGAGGGAAAGAATATCCAAGCAGACCCCCGCTGAGCGCAGAGCCTGACATGGGGCTCGTTCTCATGACCTATGAGATCAGGACCTGACCCGAAACCAGGAGTCAGATGCTAAATCGACTGAGCCACGCAGGTGCCCCAGCCTTACAGATATTTTAAAGAAAACTAGTTTTGATGGGCACAGTAGATAAATGTGCATTTGGGGCTCAAGAAACAAAAATGAAAAGAACGAAATGAACACACTTGCATTTTCTGGAAATGTCACTGCACGTGTGCAGCAAGCTGGAAGGTCCACCTACCCCGTTTCAAATTAGTCATCGCTTGTAGCTGGATAGGAAAATGCTGACAGATCTGTACTAGATAAAACAGATCACAGCAGTCTTGGAAACAACCCACTTCTATGATGAAACCAACTCTTACATCCATCCCTGCCTCCAGACACAGCTTCGGCCTGAGACCAAGTTGAAGAATGTCCAAAAAAATCTTCAAGAATCCAGATGTTCCTGTAATTATCACTGATAAATTTCCCAAGAGAAAAGAACTTAAACAAAGAAGGGAAATTCCAAGATTCAATACCAGAGAATATTTGCATTCAGAGAAACTTTGTGCCCAGGCCTCGGGAAGTCATAGTCCTACTGTTCGCTGACGTGGCCAGCCATCTAGAGTTCTGTGCTGAGGTACACCCCTCCCCGCCACACACGTCTAGAAAGTGGAGGGGAATGACAGAGGGGCAAAAGACACAGAGGTAGAAAAACACACTCTTAAAAAGAACTGAGGGAAGCGGGGAAGTTTAACAATTACTAGTAACAAGTGATACCCCCCGAATCCCTTCCGTGTGCCAACATCGTGCTGAGAGTGCCACGACCGTGGCCTTCGCCTATTCCTCGTTGTCTAGAGGTTGCTTATTATTCCCATGTTACAAAGGAAGAAACAAAGGAGTTATTAAGAAACTTGCCCAAGGTACAGGACTTTGAAACACGGACAGGGGAGTTGAACTCTTCAGATTCCAAAGTCCCAGCTCTTGAGACAGAAGAGACGGGCTATATTCTAGAGTAGGGTTTCCCAAAGCCCTCTGTGCTAGAGAATCAACTCTGGGGCCTTTTGAAAAACAATACAATTTCCGGGGCGCCTGGGTGGCTCAGTTGGTTAAGCGACCGACTCTTGATCTCAGGTCAGGTCTTGATTCCAGGATTGTGAGTTCAAGCCCCACACTGAATGCTGGGCAAGAAGCCTACCTAAAAACAAACAAACAATAATTTCCAAGGTCCCACAACCAGATTCTGATTCAGTTGAACTGTCATAGAGACCAGGAAACTTTATTTTTATAACAGTCTCCCACGGGACTCCAATGCTCTGCTGGGTCTGGGAACCACTGCCCTGGACCCCAGAACCAGAATAAATGCAGAGGAGATACCAGGAGGCATGTCTGGCTTCACGTTATTATACAAACCAAACCAAACTACCCATAGATACACAGGCAAAGACACCCATGCACACACGCATGCACGCACACACACACACATACACACAACCCCCCGCCCTAATAATCAGAACTTCCCAAATATGGTCACAGCTGTCCCAAAAAAGAGCTCAAGTCCTGGAAACAGAGGTTGTTGGTTCCAATCCTGGTTTGGCCATTTCCTAAGCGGGCAGCTTTGGTCAAGTCATTTTCTCTCTAGTCTCAGTTTTCTCCATTGGAAAGGACAGGAGATTACTTCTCTCAAAAAACTATCATTAATAACTTTCTTACCATACACAAAAATAAATTTGTAATGGATGAAAGACCTAAATGTGAGACAGGAATCCATCAAGATCCTAGAGAAGAACACAGGCAGAAACCTCTCTGACCTCGGCCATAGCAACTTCTTGCTAGACATGTTTCCAGGGACAAAGGAAACAAAAGCAAAAATGAACTATTGGGACTTCAGGACAAAACCCTTATGCACAACATGGTCAATGAAACTAAAAGAGAACTTATAGAATGAGAGAAGATATTCACAAATGACATATCAGATGAAGGACTAGTATCCAAGATCTATAAAGAACTTATCAAACTCAACACCCCCAAACCAAAAATTCTAGTCAAGAAATGGGCAAAAAACATGAACAGACACTTCGCCAAAGAAGACATACAAATGGCCAACAGATATCTGAAAAAATGCTCAACATCACTTGGCATCGGGGAAATACAAATCAAAACTACAATGAGATACCACCTCACACCAGTCAGAATGGCTAAAATTAATAAGACAGGTAACAACAGATCAATTGGTGAGGATGTGGAGAAAGGGGAGCCCTCTTTACACTCCTGGCAGGAATGCAAACTGGTGCAGCCACTCTGGAAAACTGTATGGAAGTTTCTCAAAAAAGTTAAAAACAGAACTACACTATGACTCAGCAATTGCACTACTCAGTATTTGTCCAAAGGGTACAAAAACAGTGATTCAAAGGGGTACCTGCACCCCAATTTTATAGGAGCAATGTCCACAATAGCCAAACTATGTAAAGAGCCCAGATATCCATTGACAGATAAGTGGATAAAGTGGATAAGTTGATAAAGAAGATGTGGAACACACACACACACACACACACACTCACTCACGACGGAATATTACTCGGTGGTCAAAAACACAATGAAATCTTGCCATTTGCCACAATGTGGATGGAACTAGAGGATATTATGATAAGCAAAATAAGTCCATCAAATAAAGACAAAAACTCTATGATTTAAACAAAACAGGTGAACATAGGGGAAGGAAAGGAAAAATAAGATAAAAAGAGAGGGAGACAAACCATAAGAGACTCTTAACTCTAGGAAACAAACTGAGGGCTGCTGGTGGGAAGGGGGGGGGTCAGGGGATGGGGTAAGTGGTTGATGGATATTACATAGGGAACTTGATATAATGAGCACTGGGCATTATATGCAAATGATGAATCACTCAATTCTACCCCTGAAACTGATAATACACTGTATGTTAACTAAATTAATTTAAATAAAAATTTTCAAAAAAATTTTTTAAATTGAGGACCAGATGCAATTAGGTAAAACTCTGAGCACTGTGGTTGCTATGAGGTAGGTGCTCGGCAGCCACACTCCCATCACTCTCCTGAGCAAGTGATCCTGCCCACCTGAAATTCAACCACCCAGGCAGGCTTCTGCAGCTGGCCTTGGTGAGTCTACAGTTTGGGCTGCCGCTGGCAGCACTCATCCCCCCACTCCTACCCTTACCCCTCCCAGAAGTGGCCTGTGATCTGAGGGAATCCACTTCAAGCCCCAATTTAGCGATGGGCCCTGACTGGCCTCATCTCATCAGCCTCACATGGCTCCCTTGCCCCAAGGACTGGCAGTAACCAGAGCCTAAACCAACCAGGGCCAACCAATCAGCAAACGGTGCTTCTCTGGCCACAGAGACTGGTTTGGAAAAAAGGCTGGGTAGGCGTCCTAAACTGGGTCAAAGAGAATGGACCTCAAGACTTTTGTTTGGGAGTTGGAGGGAGAAGGGAGTAGTTCCTCTTCCAGAAGGAGGGATATGTCAACATGATATTTGACACTCAGTAACCATTTTGCTACCAAACACCTTTATCAAACTGTATCTGAAGCCTGACCTAACTCTATGTTTTTGAGATCTGTGCACCAATAAATCCCCTTTGTTTAATTTAAATTGGTTTGAGGTGGTTTTTCTATTACAGAGACTGAAAACACTCTCACATATGCAGAATTGCCTGGATGGTAAAAGTGAGACATAACTACTTAGACCACATCTAACTCAGATTCTGTGGCATTTTTTTTAAAGATTTATTTATTTGAGAGAAAGCATGAGTAAGAGGAGGGGCAGAGGGAGAGAAGGAGAGAATCCTCAAGCAAACTTCCACTGAGCACAGAGCCTGATGAGAAGCTCAATCTCACGACCCTGAGAGCATGACCTGAGTTGAAACCAAGAGTCAGTTGCCCAACCAACTGACTGAGCCACCCAGACGCCCCCGGATTCCGTGACTTCTTAGACTGTTTCAAACAGTGCGCCTGTGGTAAGATTGAGAACAATTACAGTGACAGGGTTATTCGGCCTGGAATGTTCTGCCCTCCTCCTCCTCCTAAAAATCCTCCTCATCTTTCAGGGCCCAACGTAAGTGCAACCATTGCTGCAAGGTCTTTTCAGGGGAAGCAGTTAATCCATCTTTCCACAAGCACGTACTGTCCCTTTTTTCTCCCTCATTTCACTGTGAATTTTTCTCATGCTCACCTCCCCTTTACTGTAGGCTGTGACACCCTGTGTAGCCAACTGCACAAATCTACCCTGTTGTGCATAACCAATGCCCAGTGTGGGGCCGGACATGCAGGAGATAGGCAGTAAACTTCTACCAATTCGTTAAGTGCCAGACGACTGCTTAGCGGGATACAGGGGATGACAATAAGAATGCCACAGATTCCTGGATGTCTTGCCTTCTGCCTTGAAGGAATCAAGGATGAACACATTCTCTATCTTGCACGGTTGATCTCCAATTACAAGTGTTTTTTTTTTTTTTTTCTCTCAAAGTTCAATTCCGGTGTCATAAGGTTTGTGATGGTGGAGGTGGTTTACAGTCTTTTCCAACTGTATTAAGACTGCTCAGATCTTAACTTGTACAATTGAGGTAGAAAACCTATTGATAGGGTCCTATTGATAGCCTGCCATAAGGTATCATCCGTGATCTCTGAAAAAACGGAAGACACCATCGCCTCTTCTGTCATACATCACGACGCTAAATTCTAACATGGTCCTATATTACCTACGTTGAGAGATTTTTCTCCTATGCTTGTTGTATTTCACTTTTTTTCCCTCAAGTGAGAAAAGTGGTAAGACAGAGGAACTCTGTGCTAGTGCCAATTCCCCAGTCCTAAATCTGGACCTCACATGAAATGTCTGGATTGTCCATGGTTCCATAGGAAACCTTCCTCCAAAGCAAGGAAATATGCACCATGAACCGGAGTCAATGCGCTCATGTTTCAACGCTCAATCCCAGTCTCAGTACTAGGAGATAACCCATAATTCAAAGTCCTCACTGATAAGGATCACCTTGGTCTGGAGGAATGGGGCCATAAATCAAGGAAGGAGAGTGGCCTTTAGAAGCCAGAAGCAGATTCTTACCCTTAGAGTTTCCAAAAAGAAATGCAGCGGTGTCAATATATTGATTTTTATAACCTAGGGGGACTTGTGTTGAACTTCAGACCTACAGAACCGTAGGATACTCAATGTGCGGGTCTCAGAACCACCGAGACCCTTGTGATAATTTGTTCTGGCGCTGATAGGACACTGACTTCCCCATATAGTCGACTGCTAACTCTTTGGGATCTAGAGCAGCCCCTTTCCAAATTGAGTGGGGCTGTTTCAAAGAAATCCTTAAGTTTATCAAACGTGAAGCATGACAATAAAGCATGGTCATAAGTTGGGGTCAAGTTAGGAAAAAGAAAACACTGTTTGAATTTATTAAGGATCCAAAGAAGAGGAAAATTCAGGTAAACTACTCCAACAGGAATCTCAAACATCTCTTTCATATTCACAAGACAGACCTGAATGGGTAGATGCCTCCCTTTAACTAAAATATCTTCTCTTCCTTTCTTTAAATAAAATGCATTTATTCATTAACTCAACACATAATGACAGGGTCCCTTCCATGGGCCAGGCACTGCGGCGAGTCCTGAGAAAGTTCTACCTTCCAGATGCTTACAATCTGTGGGAGCCAGGGCAAGCACAGAAATAAATTCTTTACCTCTTAGGTCAGCAATGCTAAAACACGAAGGAGGAGGAGAATCACAGCTTAAAAGTTGTATCAGTATAAACAGATGTACAGATTAAGAGCTAAGCCCTGTGTATTTGTCACCTCTTGCTACATAACACACTTGTTGCTCAAAGCAACAAAGGTTATTTCACCCAGTGTGGGGGCTCGGGAAGTGGCTTAGCCACTGGCTCTCAGTGTTTCACGAGGCTGCAGGGACCACAACCAACTCAAGGCTGGACAAAGGCTGGAGGAGGCATTCCCAAGCTCACTTGTGGGGCTGCTGGCACACTTCAGGTTCTCAATGGCTGTTTGCCAGAGGCTCTGTGACCCACCATGTGGGCTTCTCCATAAGGCCACTGGCAGAAGGCGGGCAGCTTCCCTCCAAGTAAGAAACCCAAGAAAGAGAATGACTGACCCAGAAGCCAATGCACTTTATAATCTAATCTCGGAAATGCCACACCATCATTTTTGCCATATTCTATCGGTCACACAGACCAACTCTGGCCCAAGGTGGGAGAGGACATCCCTGGATGTGAGTACCTGGAGGCGGAAACACTGGCGGCCATATTGGAGGCTGGCCAAACACCGTGTTCTTCCAAAACATCTCAACAAGGGAAGCCAAGCAGAGTGAAAAGCCCCATACATCTAATCACTGTAGCTGCTTAGAAAATAGTTTAATTCTATTTTTATTTATTTATTTGAGTAGGCTCTACACCCAACGTGGGGCTTGAACTCACAACCTTGAGATCGAGAGTTGCATACTCTACCAACCGAGCCAGTCAGGTGCCTCGAAAATAGTTTTAAATTCTAGAGTGTAGAAATGAATCCAAAAGGATTTGCCTATTCTAGTTGATCCTTCATCTTTCTCTCAACTTCTCCTGGCTGCTCCTTCCCCTCAAAAACACAAAATGTTAGAACGGCTTCCTTTACGCTTGTATCTCCAAGTCACATAAGTAGCAATTTTAAAGTGGAAATTGCAGTCTGATCCTAAACCCAGGGAAAATCTGCCCACACCAGTAAGTGCCTCATAACTTATACTTTAGGGACTACTCTGTGATTATCAGTATTTCCACCCTTCCCCAGATGTCTCCTGTGTGTTTCAAGAGTCAGAGTGTGGCCCAACAAATCGAAGGCAGTGGAGCTGGTTGATGGGGGGCCGGGTCTCTGGGGTAAATGAAGGTGCTCAACAACGGCCGGGCACCAGGCACGTGGGGTTTCTTATTAAACTACTGTTTTGGACGTGCTGGCTGACGAGAAGGGGGACGGGAAGGTTACTCTCGCTCCATCAGCCCTTTGGAGGAACGTTCCTTCCCTTGTCCTCGTCCTCTGGCACAGGCGGCGTCTTGGCGCCGAGAGCCCACAGGCCGGGCCCCCTCACCGCCGCGGTCATCTCTCCTCCTGTTTGGGGCCGCAGTTCTACTTCCCGGAGGCATTTCTGGCCTCATTTCAGAAACGGGAACGGCCCTCGTCATGAAGGGAGGTATTGTGCCCTGAGTCAGGAACACATGTTGTTTTCATTCACCCATCACTGCCCCTGATCCACAGGCCCGATCACAAAACCAGCCGGTGTGCAGTGAGGGCAAGTAAAAGACAGAAATTCAAAAAAATATATACTGTCAAAAGGACACAGGTAAAAAGCTAGCCTTCAAAAAAAAAAAAAAAACAAAAACAATTCTTTAAAACGACAAGTAAATAAATAGAACAAAACACATGATTTGGCGGACGCTCCTAAGGACCACTGAGTACACACACAGCCGTGCTTGTTAATACTGCCCGCCAGAGGGGTCTTCGCAAACCCTAGGACCGGCCTCGGGGCGCGCGGGGGCACAGAGACCATCGCAAGGGGGTGAAGATGAGGCGCAAACTCTGGACCTCTCACCCGTGCGAGTGCGGTCCGTATGACTGCCGCTCCGACGGCAAGGACTTCACCCGAGCCCGCCTGTGCACCTGAGAGGAGACAGCAGTAACACACTCGAGGGATCCCACGGATAATCTGGCACCAGGTTTGGTAAGTCTTTCCAGATCATACAAACGAGGG
>JAPYYJ010003031.1:0-12034 GCA_028533885.1 Nasua narica | reverse complement strand
TTTTTTTTTTATATAGATTTTATTTATTTGACAGAGAGAGAGATCACAAGTAGTCAGAGAGGCAGGCAGAGGGAGAGGGGGAAGCAGGCTCCCTGCTGAGCAGAGAGTCCGACGCAGGGCTCAATCCTAGGACCTCGAAATCATGACCTGAGCTGAAGGCAGAGGCTTTAACCCACTGAGCCACCCAGGCGCCCCAGAATCTTAAAACACACCTTAAGTTGTGTTTTAAGATGTGTTTTAAGGTATGTAAACACACCTTAAGTTTTAAAACACACCTTAAGTGGGCAATCAGATAGCAAATTTAATTATTTAATTTTCTTTTTGCAAAGCTGCAAAAGAGGCCTTCAAAATAACTATTTCACACTACCTCATCTTTTCAGTTATCATTTTCCCCATCCATCAAGTGATACAGCCATTTGACCTTTCAGGGTGACACTTTACCTGAACCTCATCTCAATCAGCTGCAGGTGATAGCTTTACTAATTACGATGTCACAGGATGCCAGGGATTACTAGCATCCTGTTGTCACCAGCAATGAGGTCCTTCTTTTTTCAAACAGGTGGGTGTGGGGAACTGTGAAGAATGCGATTGGATTCAGTTGCAAGCCAGCAACTTAGTCTGACATTTTCACGGATGCCAGCAGAAGACAAAATCCTTGATGTTTGGCCCAGCAGGGCCATGTTTTCTGTAACAAAGACTCATGGAGAGTTGTCTCCCAGGAGTGGACGTTCGAGCTCCAAAGTATTAGACTGAGGGTCTCCCATTCCCAAGTTTTCTAGCTCATTGTCCCTGTAAGAAAGAAACCTGAGACCAGGTTTATACCTTCATGTTTTATTGAGGAAGTTAATCCTTAGGGCACTGAGAATGTAGAGGGAAGGGAAGTGAGGAAGGGAGGGAGGGAAAGCAGATGCTGCTTTACCATGTTGGCCACAATATCACAAACAAAAATAAACAAATATGAAGTAGTCATTTTTCCCATTGCGTAGGACAGGCACTGTGGGAACAGTCATGTGTGGGCAGGAAGGGAGGTTGAACCTGCCGATTCCTTTCCACTGGGGCACTCACTGTCCCATTCTTCCCGGTTGTTGTTGCCTGCGCTTTGGGCAGCGATAGGGCAAGCGAGATTCAATGCCCCACATCTGATTCTGGGGTTGATGGGAAGAACCACAGCCTCTGTGGTCCCTTCTCCTCCTGTTCTTCTGCCTCTGATTTTCAAGACGTGCTGCTCTGCTTTCTCATTTTGTAGGAATGAGAATACCTGTATTGCTTCTTTTGAACGATTGTTGTAGGAAAGACAAAAATCTGGAAAAGTACAAGTACTGTAAGAAAGCCAGTTACCATGCAAAGATTTCTTAAACTTGAATCAGAAGAGGAAGAGGGAAGACTTGAACAGGGCTGGGGAGCACGGGTAGAAGGTCCCTAGATGAGGGCTTCTCAGGCAGAGAGCATCTAGCAGAAGCAAGGGACAGGGATCGAGATGGGATAAGAGGCGGCTGGCAAACAGGGCCCAAGGGCCAAATCTGGCTCTCCATATCTTTTTGTAATAAGTTTCTATTGGAATATAGCCATGCCAATTTGTTATTCATCTGTGGCTGTTTTTATAGTATGATGGCAGAATTGAGTAGTTGAGATAGAAATCATATGGCCCATAAATCCTAAAATATTTACCCTCTGGCCCTTTATAAACCCCTGACATAAAAGAAAATACCAAGTGTAATACAGTATAGGTAATTAATAAATGTGAATTGCCTTTCTCCTTTTACTTTTATTCTTTAATAAATACTTAATAAATACCAATTTGAAGTATTCGCTCCTTAGGAAGGTATTTGGTACCATGGTTTTTACCAAATAAAGAGTTAATCCCAACATATTAATAATGAGACACTGTGATCTCATTTGTTAAATGGTTACAGGACCAACTACTTGAAATCAGACTGTTTCTAGAAAATCTGGATTAATTTGGACTCAGCTTTACAATGACTCTTAAAAACTATAAACTATGGAATACAAACACTATGCTTCCATAGCCACCACGCACAAGTCTGAAACATTTCCTGGATTCCTCGAGGGGAGGAATCATCTCTTACATGACTTGGAAGCTTCCGTGCCTGGCCAAATGCCTGGCAAAGAGGAGGAATTTAGTAGAGGCTTGATAAAGAAATGAAGTGTGTGGAACACTGCCTGGCACAGGTCTTAGTAAATGTTTGTTGAATTATCTGGCAGAATTCTCTATTCATTCAAATGAGAATTTTCAGGCCACAGAACATAGACCGTTGCTAGACCCAGGCTGAAGATCTCTGTAGGGTGCGCACAAGTAATTTAAAATCTACATCTAATTTATTTGTCAGAGTGTTGTATTACCATTGGTTGGCCCCAAATACTAGATGGGCCATCCAATCAATGCTATCTAATAAGAACAGCTATATGGCAAAGATAGAGAGCTCAGTTGGGTGGGAGGGACCTCATGGCTATGCCGCTTTAAGTCCGATTAACTAGTGCCTGACATCTTCTAGTAAATCTAAATGTAACACATTCTCGCGAACTGTGATTTCAAGTGAGTTTAATTGAACTTGAGAGAGAAGCTCCTATTTAATGAGTAAAATGAAAATGAGGTAATTGAATATTTTTCCAGAATGGTATTTGAAATATGCTCCATCAAATGTTTCAGAACCCAGATGACCAGCTGCATGTGGTTAATATTTGGAAAGGAAGGAGTGTTGAAATGTCAGCCACTAGGAGGGTAAATGAAATAGCCGGCTGTCCAATTACTAGATGTGGGGCTCTATTTGGCATTCAAAAAGTTGGGTTTTTTTGTTTTGTTTTGTTTTATTTTGTTTTGTTTTTAGTTGGAAGCTAAATAATGTGGTCAGGAGAATTAGGGTGCCCGTGTCCCAACATGCAAAAAGAGAACACCACAGTTGGTCTGAAATTATAGATGTTTCGATGGGTTTAGCCAGCTGATTACACATTAAAATATTGAGTCCTTTATTCAGTAACTATTAATTGAGAGCCTACGGTGTTCCAGGCACTTGGGAGACAGATGATTGAACAGGTCCCTTTCCAGGGCCTTAATGAACTTTCTGTTCAGTAAGTGAGAGGAGACCCAGGAATAAAATGGTGTGGAAGAGGTAAACGTGACACATAGGGTAAGACCAAGCACTGAGCGCTGAAAGACTATGGTATTCTCATGGAGCAAATGCAGGACTCCTCTTAGGGGAGATGCGATCTGAGCTATAAATATTTGCAGGAGAGAAAGAAAACATGGGACCTGTTTGGACTATGATGAGGCATTTCGTGGGGCTGATGTGGGAGATTTGTGGAATGAGATTTTATGAAAGAAGATAGATGTGGTGCAATTTTGCTAGGCCGTGAATGGATTTGTACCTTATTCATTAGGCTGCCTTTACGAAGGGAAGGGGTTTAACCAGAGAGAGGGAACAAAAATATAGAAGTAATTCTTGATATCATTCGTGGTCCAAGAAATGCAACTTAAACCACAGTAGATACCCCCTTATACCCATTAGGATGAGTCTTGTCTGAAAAACTAGAAAATAACAAGCATTGGCGAGGATGTTGGTGAGAAATTTGGAACTCCTGTATGCTGTTAGTGGGAATGTAAAATAGTGCAAGCACTAATGAAACACTATGAAGCTTCCTCAGAAAATTAAAAACAGAATTACCATATGGTCCAGCGATCCCACTTCTGGATCGATAGCAAAAGGAATTGAAAGCTGGCCCGGAATAGCTACCTGCAGACCCATGTTCATAGCATCATGATTCACAATAGCCACTGACTAGAAGCAGTGGATAAACAAACTGTGATATACATGTACAATGGAATATTATTCAGCCTTAAAAGGGAAGGCTAAATAATTTCATAGGAAATTATTACAGTATGGGTGAACCTTGAGGACATGATACTAAGCAAAATAAGCCAGTCACAAAAAGGCGAGCACTGTCTGATTTATTTATAGGACATATCTAAAGTAATCACATTCATAGAAACAGAATGGGGTTAGCCAGGGGTTGTAAGGGAGGAGAGAAGGGTGTTGTTCTTTAATGGGTACAGAGTTTCAGACTTGCAAAATGAAAACATTGTGGAGATATGTTTCACAATAATGTGAGCCTACATAACGCTACCGAACTGTATGCTTAGGAATGGTGGAGGTGGTAAATTTTATATTATGTCATTTTTACCCCAATAAACAGAATACAGATACAGCAGGGAGGAGTGAGTCAGATTGGGATTGGAAGGGAGAGGAAATGGGAAGTTAGTCGCTGCCTTTCACTAGTTACCTTAGTGAGAAGTAACTAGGGCAGGAATAGGAGAGGGGAGTGGTTATCAAAGTAGAGTTGGCAAGAGTTGGCTCCTACAGGAGGCTGGAGTGAGGGCACAGGAGTCAGAGGTGCCTTGGACGTTCCCAGCCTGTGCTAATGAGAGCGTGATGGCGTCTCTCAGAAATAGTGACTTAGGTGAGGAGAAAAGGAATTTGCTGACGGATGAATTCTGACTACAGCCTGCGGTTGGCTATTCGAGAGCTTCTCTGGTTATCCTGCGTGTTAAGAGCTGTTGGAAGCTCTTGTTCGTTTTACATATTCTCTCATTTATCCGTGTGTTTGACCTTCAGCTTCATAGTTGGCCTCGCTTGATGGTTTATTCCTCACTCTTCAGGTTAAGGGTGGGTTGCTTAGTGCAGAATCTGGATCCCTGATGAATTCTTTCACCCAATCCCTCAATGCGAGGTCGAATGTTCTGTAGGGGTTGTAAAAGTTAGGGAACCGCGAGGCCTCCTTTACCGAAAAAGGCTCTTTTTTTTTTTTTCCTGAAAAAAATTTTCCCCCATCTCTTTGATTCGAAACTTTATTTCCAGGCTGGTCAAATGGACACGATACCCTTCCTTACCTTTTTTTTCTGTGGCGTCTCACTCATCTAAGCTAGAAGCTGCCTCAGAGGTATGAACTTATTATTATTATTATTATTTTTTTACTTAAAGCATTTCCCAGTGACCAGAAGTTTACAAAGTTTTCATGTTGTGTGTTAGGAGATCACCACCTCCAGGTTCCTGGAGTGGTGGCGGGAGCAGATGTGTAATTCCAAATCCGTGTGTTCACAGCCACGAGAACTATGTTGAGAATAGAAAAGGAGAGCCGAGAAAGCCTGGTTTGGCCCGAGTGGATTGTTCTACAGAGATAATCACCTTTAGAGTCCTGCAAATTATCTTCTTAATGCTTGTGAGACCCCGAGGTGAAGGAAACACTTGGGATGTTTTCAGAGGCCAGAAACTAGGATTACAATGGAATGCACTTTGATGGGCTTCCTGTGTCGCCTATGTCAATAAGAATTTTTATTACTGATATTTGTGGACACAGGATTACAAATGCCAAAGTGAGGCTGAGCTTTGTTTAACGCCTTAACATAAATATTTCAGCGCTGAAATGTTATTCTTAGAAAATTCACGTTAGGCTTTGGGGAACAGGTTATATGCTGAGACAAGGGTTTTAATAACCATATCTGACAATAAGAATTTGTAAATGACTTTATTTTGGAAATAGCAAATGTCGGTTACAGAATTTTTAGAAAATGGAGGAGAATACAAATGGCCCAAATTGCCACTGCCCAGCAATGACTCCTGTTAGCATTGTGTCATCTGTCACAATATTATGGAGGCGTGTTGGTGCATGTGAGTGTATGTGTATTTTGAGTGTGACCATATTGCGCGTATTAGTTTGCAATTTGATTATTTCTGTTAATATATCAGACATATCTTTCCATATGGCTGAGTTTTCTTTTTAAATATTTTATATTAAATATATAAAATTTTACATATTAGTTTTTTATTTATATGTTGATGTGTAATAAACATATTTATAAATTTATAATAAACATATAATATTTATAACATAATAGTTTTATATTAAATGTATAAAACTATGTAACTTTTATAAAGTTTCCATAGTTTTAAAAAAATGTCTTATTTAAATTCAATTTAGTTAACATATAGTGTATTATTAGTTTCAGGGTGAGAATTTAGTGATTCATCAGTTGTATATAATATAAAACGCATGACGTTACGTGCCCTCCTTAATGTCCATCACCCAGTTAGTCCATCCCCTCAACCTCTCCAGCAACTCTCAGTTTGTTTCCTAGAGTTAAGAGTCTCTTACGGTTTGCTTCCCTCTCTGATTTTATCTTATTTTATATCTCTTTCCCCTATGTTCATTGGTTTTGTGTCTTAAATTCCACATGAGTGAAATCATATGGAATTTGTCTTTATCTGACTGACTTATTTTGCTTAGTTTAATACCCTCTAGTTGCATCCACATCGTCGCAAATGGCAAGATTTCATTCTTTTTGATGGCTGAGTACTATTCCATTATATATATACCAGTTCGTCTTTATACATTCATCTGTTGATGGACATGTGGGCTCCTTCCTTATTTTAGCTATTGTGGACATTGCTGCTCTAAAAATTGGGGTGCATGGGGCCCTTCAGATCAGTATTTTTGTATCCTTTGGATAAATACCTAGTGCAATTGTTGGATCATAGGATAACTCTATTTTTAATTTTTTGAGGAACCTCCATACTGTTTTCCAAAGCAGCTGCCCCAGTTTGCATTCCCACCAACAGTGTAAGAGAGTTCCCCTTTCTACACATCCTCACCAACACCTCTTGTTTCCTGTGTTGTTAATTTTAGCCACTCTGATGGGTGTGAGGTAGTATCTCATTGTGGTTTTGATTCGTATTTTCCTGAATCGGAGTGATGTTGAGCTTCTTTTCATGTGTGTGTTAGTGATCTGGATGTCCTATTTGGAGAAATGTCTGTTCATGTCTTCTGCTCATTTCTTTTTGTTTTTGTAAAAGATTTTATTTATTTATTTGATAGAGAGGAGAGAGAGCACAAGTGGGCAGAGAGACAGGCAGAGGGAGAGGGGGAAGCAGGCTCCCTAATGAGCAGAGAGCCTGACGCAGGGTTTGATCCCAGTACCCTGAGATTATGACCTGAGTTGAAGGCAGAGGCTTAAACCCACTGAGCCACCCAGGTGCCCCTGCCCATTTCTTGACTGGATTTTTTAATTTTTTGGGTGTTGAGTTTAATAAGCTCTTTTTAGATCTTGGAAACTAGCCCTTTATCTGATATGTCACTTGCAAATATCTTCTCCCATTCTGTTGGTTGCCTTTGTTTTTCTTGACTGTTTCCTTTGCTGTGCAAAAGCTTTTTATCCTGATGAAGTCCCAGTAGTTCATTTTTGCTTCATCCTTGCCTCTTGGAGATGTGTCTAGCAAGAAGTTGCTGCAGCTGAGATAAAGAGGTTGCTGCCTGTGTTCTCTTCTAGGATTTTGATGGATTCCTGTCTCACATTTAGGTCTTTCATCCATTTTGAGTCTATTTTTGTATATGGTATAAGGAAATGGTTCAGTTTCATTCTTTTGCATGTGGCTGTCCAATTTTCCCAACACCATTTGTTGATGAGACTCTTTTTTCCATTGGATATTCTTGCCTGCATTGGCAAAGATTAATTGACCATTGAGTTGAGGGGCTATTTCTGGGTTCTCTGTTCTATTCCACTGATCTGTGTATCTGGGTTTTTTTTTTTTTTGCCAGTACCATACTGTCTTGACGATTTCAGTTTTATAAAACAGCTTGAATTGTGAAATTGTGATGCCTCCAGTTTTGTTTTTTCTTTTTCAAATTACTTTGGCTGTTCAGGGTTTTTGCTGGTTCCATACAAATTTTAGAATTATTTGTTTCATCTCTGTATATAATGCTGGTGATATTTTGATAGGGGTTGCATTAAATGTATAGATTGCTTTGGGTAGTATAGACATTTTAACAACATTTGTTCTTCCAATCCATGAGCATAGAATGTTTTTTCATTTCTTTGTGTCTTCCTCAGTTTCTTTCATAAGTGTTCTATACTTTTCAGAGTTCACATATTTTGCTCTCTGTTCAGGTTGATTCATAGGTTTCTTAACGGTTTTTGGTGCAATTGTGAGTGGGATTGATTCCTTGATTTCTCTTTTTGCTGCTTCATTGTTAGTGCATAGAAATGCAAAAAACTTCTATGTGTTGATCTTATAGCCTGCAACTTTGCTGAATTCCTGTATCAATTCTAGCAATGTTTTGGTGGTATCTTTTGGGTTTTATACAAAGACTATCATGTTGTCTATGAAGAGTGAAAACTTGACTTCTTTGCTGATTCAGATGCCTTTTATTTCTTTTTGTTGTCTGACTGCTGAAGCTAGAACTTCTAATACTATGTTGAACAATAGTGGTGAGAGTGGACATCCTTATGTTCTTGACCTTAGGGGAAAAGCTCTCAGTTTTTTGAGAATGGTATTTGCTGTGGATCTTTCATAAAATGACTTGTGATGTTGTGGAATGTTTCCTCTATCCCTACATCGAGGAGGGTTTTTATCAAGAAAGGATGCTGTATTTTGTCAAATGCATTTTCTGCATCTATTGAGAAGATCATATAGTTCTTATCCTCTCTCTTATTAAAATGTGGTGTATTGTGTTGATTGATTTGCAAACATTGAACCACCCCTTTAGCTCAGGAATAAATCCTACTTGGTCATGGTGAATAATTCTTTTAATATACTGTAGTATCCTATTATCTAGTATCTTGTGAATTATGGCATCCATGTTCATCAGGGATATTGGTCCCTAATTCTCATTTTTGGTGAGGTCTTTGTCTGGTTTGGGGATCAAGGTAATGCTGGCCTCATAGAATGTGTTTGAAAATTTTCCTTCCATTTTTATTTTTTGGAACAATTTCAGAAGAATAGGTATTAATTCTTCTTAAATGTTTGGTAAAATTCTGCTGGGAAGCATCCGGCCCTGGAGTCTGGTTTGCTGGGAGATTTTTGATGACTGATTCAATATCTTTGCTGGGTATGGGTCTGTTCAGGATTCTAGTTACCCTTGTTTCAGTTTTAGTAGTTTATAGGTTTCTAGGAATGCATCCATTTCTTTTCATTTGCCCAATTTGTTGGCATATGATTGCTCATAATATTCTCTTATAATTTTTTGTTTTTCTTTGGTGTTGATTGTGATTTCTCCTCTTCATTCATGATTTTAGTCACTCGGGTCCTTTCTTTTTGTTGGTAAGTCTGTCTGGGTCTATCGACCTTATTAATTCTTTCAAAGAAACAGCTCCTAGTTTCATTACTCTGTTCTGCTGTTTTTTTGTTTGTTTGTTTATTTTGTATCATTGATTTCTGCTTTAGTCTTTATTATTTCTCTTTGTCTACTAGATTTAGGCTTTATTTGCTATTCTTTTTCTAGCTACTTTAAGTGTAAGGTTAGGTTGTGTATTTGCAGTTTTCTTACTTCTTGAGGAAGGCCTGTATTGCTATATACTTCCCTCTTAGGACTGCCTTTGCTGCATCCCAAAGGTTTTTAAACTGTTGTGTTTCCATTGTCACTTGCTTCCATGCAATTTTTAATTCTTCTTTAATTTCCTGGTTGACTCATTCATTCTTTAGTGGATGTTCTCTAACCTCCATGTATTTATGGTCTTTCTGAATTTTTTCTTGTGGTTGACTTCAAGTTTCATAACACTGTGGTCTGAAAATGGTATGATCTCATCTTTTTTGTACCAGTTGAGTCCTGATTTTTGACCCAGTATGTGTACTTGAAAAGAATGTGTATTCTGCTGCTTTAGAATGAAATGCTCTGCATATATCTGTGAAGTCCACCTGATCCAGTATGTCATTCACAGCCCTTGTTTCCTTGTTGATCTTCTGCTGAGATGATCTGTCTGTTGCTGTGAATGCGATATTAAAGTCCCCTATTACTATCAGTGAGTTTCTTTAAATTAATTACTAATTGAATTATATATTTGGCTGCTCCCAAGTTAGGGACATAAGTATTTACAATTGTTAGATCTTCTTGTTGGATAGGCCCCTTTATTGTGATATAGTGTCCTTTTTCATCTCTCTTATTACAATCTTTGGTTTAAAATCTAGTTTGTCTGATATAAGGATTTTTACTCCAACTTTCTTTTAATGTCCATTTGCATGATAAATTGTTCTCCTTACTTTTAATCTGGAGATGTCTTTGGATCTAAAATTAGTCTCCTGTATGCGCCATATCAGTGGATCTTGTTTTTTTTTTTTTTTTTTTTTTAATCCATTCTGATACCCTGTGTTTTTTGACTGGAGCATTTAGTCCATTTACATTCAGAGTAATTATTGAAAGATGAATTTAGTGCCATTATGTTATCCGTAAAGTCACTGTTCTTGTAGATCGTCTCTGGTCCTTTAGGGTCTCTGTTACTTTTAGGCTCTCTTTTGACTCAAAGGGTCTCCTTTAATATTTCTTGCAGGACTAATTTAGTGTTCGTGAATTCCTTTAGTTTCTGTTTGTCTTGGAAACTCTTTATCTCTTTTTCTATTCTGAATGAGTATTCTTGGCTGCATATTTTTCCCATTTAGCGTGATGAATATATTATGTCAGTCCTTTCTGGCATGAAGTCCTTCCAGGTCTCTGTGGACATGTCTGCTGCCAGCCTTGTGTGTCTACCCTTGAAGGTTAAGGACCTCTTGTCCTGAGCTGCTTTCAGAATTTTCTATTTATCTTTGTAATTTGCAAGTTTGACTATAATATGTCATGGTGTTGACCTGTTTTTATTGATTTTGAGGGGAATTCTCTGTACTTCTTGGACATGAATCCTTCTTTCTTTTCCCAGATTAGGGAAGCTTGGAGCTCTAATTTGTTCAAATAAACCTTCTGCCCCCTTTTCCCACTCTTCTTCTAGGGATTTCTATAATGTAGATATTTTGTTTATGGAACTACTGAGTTCCCTAAGTTTAGCTTTATGACCTAATAGTTGTCTTTCCCCCTTCTTTTCAACTTCATTATTTTCCATAATATTATCTTCTATGTCACTGATTCACTCTTCTGCTTCATTCATTCTCATTTTTATGGCCTCTCCTTTATGGCACCTTGGTTATAGCATTTTTAATTTTGGCCTGACAAGATTTTAGCTCTTCTATCTCTTTAGTAAGGGATTCTTAAGTGGTCTTCTATGCTTTTTTCAAGCCCAGCTAGTGTCCTTATCATTGTTGTTTTAAATTCTAGTTCAGACATTTTACTTACATCTGTATTGATTAAATCTCTGGCTGTCATTACTTCTTTTTTTTTTTTTTTTAAAGATTTATTTATTTATTTATTTATTAGGAAAGAGAGAGAGTGAGAGAGAGCAGGTCAGAGTGAGAAGCAGACTCCCCATGGAGCTGGGAGCCCGATGTGGGACTCGATCCCGGGACTCCGGGACCATGACCTGAGCCGAAGGCAGTCGCTCAACCAACTGCGCCACCCAAGGGCCCAGGCTGTCATTACTTCTTGTTCATTCTTTTGGGATAAATTCCTCTATTTTGTCACTTTGGAGGGGAAGAAAAAGAAAGAAAAAATAGAAAAAAGAAATAAGTATAAAAAATGGAAAATAAAAATAAAAAATCAAAAGAGAAAAAAATTAAAAACAATGTGAGGTAAGATAAAATATATATAGGAAGCTAGATCCTAAGTGTGCTTTGTTCTACTTGTTATGAGAAGCTTCTGCAGGTCATTTTTTTGGTTTGTAGATGTGTAACTTCGTTCTCCAAGACTTCTGATTGATTTCCAAGGCTGCATAGTTTTTATTCTACAAGTTCTCCTTGTTGGACATTTAGATTGCCTGTATGTTGCACTGTTGGTTTACACCTGTTATACCATGGCTTATTGATTAATAGCATTTCCTTTTTATCTCAGAAGTGTCCCAGTTTGGGCAGTCAAGAATATGGCTACCCTAATCATTAAGAAAAATGTTGGAAACTGATATAAATTTAATTTTTGTGCATGTCTGTTAATAGGTCCTCAGCATAAACCTCGTAAAAATAGAATGTCTATGGTAAATGGCATATGCTTTTAAAGGCATTTGATTCATATCAAGAAATTGCCCTTTAGAAATGTTATGAAAAGCCTATAACTTTGGCTAGTACTAATCAGTCTGCTAAATATATATGAATTCTAACTATGTACTTCTGTTGAC
>JAPYYJ010003030.1:0-12034 GCA_028533885.1 Nasua narica | reverse complement strand
TATATAGAATTTTTTCTTTTTGTTTCCAAATATTTAGGAATTTTCCAGATCTCTTTTTCTTATTGTTTGTAATATAATTCCATTGTTGTCAGAAAACATACTTTATACAACTTGAATCATTTTCAATTTATGGAGGTTTGTTTTATGGCCCAGGATATGGTCTGTCTTGGCAAATATTTTATTGCACTTTAAAAGAATATATATTCTGCCGCTCTTAGGTGATATGCTCTGCAAATGTCTATTAAATAAAGCTGGTTGATAGTACAGATCAATTCCTTTATACTCTCAATGAATTTCTACTTGTCCTATTAATTATTGAGAGAAGGGTACTGAAATATCTGACCAAATTGAGGGGCTTCAGTTCTATCAGTTTTTGCTTCATATGTTTTTGAAGCTCTGTTATTAGGCACATAAACATTTAGGATTATTATGTTCATTTTTCATGATTATGAAAATGACTTTCCTAATCTATAATAGCCTTTCTTCCGAAGCCTCATTTTTTTCTGATATTAATTTAGTCACTAAAGGCTTTTTTTGTGTGTGTGATTAGTGTTAACATGTCATCTCATTTTCTATCCTTTTACTTTAACTTACTGAAATCTTTACATTGATAGTATGGTTTCTTCTGTAGGTCATATATAGTTGAGTCTTGCTTTCTGTAAATCTAATCCCATAATCTTTTCATTTCACTTGTGTTTAGATAATGCACGTGTAAAGTGATTACTGATAGAGTTACATCTACATCTACAATCCTGTTTTTGCTTTTTTTTGTCCCATGTGTTCTTTTCTTTGATTTCCTCCTTTTCTTCCTTTTTTAAAAATTATGTTTTTAATGATTCCATGTTATCTCCTTTGTTGACATGTTAGTTAAAACGCTTTGTTTTGTTGATTTACTAGTTGCTTTAGTGTTTGTAAGGATGCAACTTCCATTTATCACAAGCTGCCTTCAAGTGATATTACATGATTTCTTGTATAGTCGAGTATACAGCGATATATTTCCGTTCCCTCCCTCCTGGCTGTTGTGCTATTTTTGCCACACATTTTATTTTACATCCACATAAGTAATAAGTTCCATAGTTCATTTTCCATTGTTTTCTTTAAATAGTCAATTAACTTTTAAACAACTCAATTAATATCAATTTTTTGTTTATCGTTATCATTACTATTTCTAGTATTCCTTGTGTTTCATGCAGATCGATTTTTTTCTTATATCATTTTCTTTCCATCTAAAATAATGATTTTAATCTATATGTACATTTTAGTACAGGTCTGTTGATGAAGTCTGTCAGTGTTTCCATGCTGAAAAAATTATTTCTTTTGCCCTCGTGTTATAAAGATATTTCATTAGATATAGAATTGATAGTTGTTTGTTTGTTTTCCTTTGAGTACTTTAAGATCTTGCTGTTAGCCTTCTGAATTGCATTGTTCTGACCAAAAAAAAAAAATCTGCTGACATGCTTATCTTTTTCCTCTATATGTGATGCATCTTTCCTCCCTTCCCCCAGCTATTTTCAAGATTTTTCTCTTTATGACTGGTTTGAGGCAACTGGATTGATATGCTTTGCTGCAGTTTTTATATATTTTTTTTCCTTCTTCTGCTTGGGGTTTATTTAAATAATTGGGTCTATAGGTTTTCATCATCTTTGGACATTTTGGAACCATTATTTCTTTAAACTTTGTTTTGTGACCCTCTCCCTCTACTATATGTGTATTACATTACTCTTAGTATATATATACCAGATCTTTTATGTGTGGTTTTTTTCCTAGGGAAATTTTCTGTGCATTTAATTTTTGATAGATTCTAATGCTATAATTTCAAATACATTATCTCTTCTTTTGCAATGTCTATCCTGCCATTGATCCCATTTAATTTATGTTTTATTCCATATATTACACTTCTCACCACTAGCATTTCAATTAGAGGATTTTTAAAACCTTTCTTGGCTCTACTTATACATTTAGTTTTTCTTTTTATTTTTGAACATATGTAAATCAGTTATAATAGCTATTTTAATGTCCCCATTTATTAATTATATCAAATGTGACAATTCTGGATCAGTTTAGATTTATTGATTTTTTTTACTCATTATGATTTATGTTTTCTAGGTTTTTTGCATGCCTGGCAATTTATTATTGGAGATAGGTCATTGTGAATTTTACTTTTTTGTACTATAAATATTCATGACCTTTTCTGGGATATGGTAAAGATACTTGGAAACACCTGATCTTTTAAGTTTCTATTCTCTAACTTGCTTGGTTATACAAGGACAGACTTTTGTCTGAGGTTATTTTTTCCCATTACTGAGGCAAAAACATCCTGTGTTCTACCTGATGCCCTGTAAATTATGAGATTTTCTACCTAGCTTGTGGAATTGGGAACCATTAGCATCCCTGTGTGAACTCCAAGGTCTTCCCCTCTGATCCTTCAGGTGATTCTTTATCTGTAGTTTCCACATGTATGTGTACTGACCTTACTCAGCTGAACCCTCAACAGAAATTCTATCCAGTTCTCTGCAGTTCTTCTCTTTCCAGTTCTGTCTTGTTCAGTCTTTGCCCTGCGCATTCTAGTTTCTTTGACCTCCCCAGAATTCCATTTCATCTTTGGAAATTGCTGGATTCTGCCTGGCTTCTTTCTCCTTGCACCATGTCCTAAAGACTCTCAAAGCCAGTAGGTTGAGGCAATCCGAAAGCTTACCATGTTTTCCCTTTTTCTGAGGGCTTGTTGTGGTTTGTTGTATAACAGCTAGCATCTTGAAAGTCATTATTCCACATATTTTTTTTTGTCTCTTCATTGTTTTAGGTGAAAGGTTAAAATGTGCTGTTATTCCTCCTTTGGCCAGAGCAGAATAACAGTTTATTCTTAATTGCCCATTAGTTATAGATGCTTTTGTTCATGTAATCGCTAGAAAACTAACTTTCAAATGATCTGAGGAATGGTAATATTAGAAGTGAAAAATTTGCATGTCTAACTTACATCTGTATTCAAGCATTCGGGACATCGTTCTTTCAGTCCTTAAATGGTTCCATACCTGGACAATTATTTTTGTCAATTCTGAGAAAACCACCTATCTCCAATACTTGAGAAAGCTATGCCAGCTTTTACACACTCTGGTTCATTTGGAACAATACTCAGAGGTTATGCTGCTGTGGTTTAGGCGTCAGCACTGTGCTGTGATCTGTCACTGTGCCTTTCCCGTGTCCACAGCTATAGCTCCTGATAAAAGTAGTTTTCTCATGGACTTGCTGATGCTGGCAGGCCAGATCTAAGGACCCAGAGAGGGTCATGTGGAGACCATCCAAGAGGAACCTTGGATTCTCACAGGATGGAAATCAAATGTGAGCCAGTGGAAAGTCAGAGCAGAGTTTATTAAAGACATAGAAAGAGCAGAAACAGATGGACCATCTGGGAGACTCAAAAAGGAAAGGAGACTGAGTCTTGTCTTTGTTCAGGGTCTGGAAGTTTTTATCGAGGATTGTGCTCAAGTGTACATGTCCTTTCAAGCATCCAGGAACCACCTTGAACAAAGAGGAGGGCCTGGGTATTATTTCTTGGAGCCAGAGGGTCTTGACATCTAGATGTCTAGAGCTGCTGGTCTAAATACATGATAGCTTCATCTGGTCATTCTTACCTGGTCCTTCCTTAGATGTTATCTGTTCTAAAGAAATCATTAATTTCTTGTCTCTGACAACTAGGACATAGACTATGTGCATTCTGAGGCATGTGTAAAGTAGAGATGCAAGTCCTAGCAAGCATAGAAGCAGGAAAAGGAGCAAAAAGCAGATTTTTGTGGAGTCCTTCATTTTCCTCTCTCTATTTCATCTTTTAAAAATGTTCTCCTTTGAAAATGAATCCATAGGTCTTTGCAAACTACTTCTTTTTTAAGATTTATTTATTTAGGAGCACCTGAGTGGCACAGTCAGTTAAGCACCTGTCTCTTGGTTTCAGCCTAGGCGTGATCTGCACTCAATGCCGAATCTGCTTGAGATTCTTTCTCTCCACTCCCTCGGCCCCTTCCACTCATGCTCACTCTCTTTAAAATATATAATAAACAAGTAAATGTATATATTATATATATATAGTATATATAATGTATATATAATATATAATAAAGTAAATGTAATAAAGTAAATGTATATATAATATATAGTATATATATAATGTATATATAATATATAATAAAGTAAATGTAATAAAGTAAATGTATATATAATATATATATTGTGTATATATAATGTGTGTGTGTGTATATATATTATATATATATATAATATATATATATATATATAAAATAAAAATTTAGGACCTTTCCCTTTCTGCTTCTTACCCTTTTAGCTCATAAACTAGACAAGAATGACTTTAAGTCAAGCCAGAAAAAAAATTTTTTTCTTTTTCTCTAAGACTTATAGCTTTAAAGAATCTGGGTTTACTGCCAATTTCTCCCTTTAATTTTAGTTGACTCATGCCATTAAGGTTAAATTCTTACCTAAACATATTTAACACAGAAGTCAATTATTTTACACTTTAACGGAATTATCTTAAAACTTATTCAGTGCATTTTGGATCACCTGAAAATGATGCTTTGTAAATTAAAAAAAAAATAGACATTTGAACGAAACATGTAGATATTTTACTAGCCCAGATCAAAGTCACGTACATTCATCTTTAAAACAGATTCACAAAAATGATTAACATTTTTTTCTGTATTTTGGTATATTTATTCATGATGGTTTTATATCTCAATTACATGCTTTTAATTTTTCACTTGGAAGATGCCTATTCTGAATAAAAATTTATTTTCAAGACACTGTCCTCTGAATACTATATTGAAAAAATCCAATTAACTCACACAAATTACAGTGCTCCAAGGGCATTCTTCTTTTCAGAGGAGAAGACTATAAAAACAAAAATTAATACTCACAAATGAAAACATAGTTGCACAGAGTTCATTTTTTATGTTGATTTACCTCCCTTTACCAGCCCAAATTCTTATAGTACAGTCTTATTTCTCTATTTCTAAAATAGTTACTAATATTAAGAATTTCTTCAGTCTCTTTTTACCCCTCCTAGGCCCAAAGCTTGACAATTATCAGAGAATATTTCTAGAGGAAAAAAAAAATCAAACCTGTACCCCTCCAAGCTTTACTGTCGTTAAGTGTGAATAGATAATTCATTTCTAATATATTCTGGTTAGTGAAGATGGTTTTGTACATGCTTGTTTCTAGTTATATCTTGAGCTTCCTTCTTTTTTTCCCCCCAATGGAAATTTGTAATTATTGTGCTTTTTTTTTTGTTTGGCACAAAAATTTACATATTTAGATTAGGGCAACTTGTTATTTAATTTAAATCTTAAATGTAATTATTATTTATCTACTTAATTTATTGGTTTTATGAAGGAGTTACCTTAAAATCCTCTACTATGTTTATAGTTTCATCAATTTGTTCTTTCATTTTTAAAAGTTTTTGGTGTATTTCAAAATTATGTTGTTAGCTACTTAAAGACTGATGACTATCTAGGCCTTAGGGATTGCTTCTTTGTGGAATTTGTTCCTCCCTTCCTGTTCATGTTTGTCACCTTCAATTCTATTTTGTTTCTGGCATTAACATTGTTTTGGTTACTTTTACTTACATTATTTCTGTGAATTAGCACTGGGCAAGAAGAAAATTGTATATGCTCTGTCATCTCTATCCAAAAGTTTTAGAAAGTTTTATTTATAATTCTCTCAGACTTTTAACGCAGGTAGTTCCATAGAAGTTTGTTTGATTGTTTTATTCTGAGAAGAAAGACACAAAGTGAGAGAGCTGAAAGAAAGCAAAACTGGAAGAGAGGAAGGTGGGATCATCACATAGGGGGAAATCATGGGTAAGGAAATCTTCCAATAATATATTTTCACTAATGATGTAAGCAAGGGGAGAGAGTCATAGGGAGAATGATTCCATATCTTTAAAAATATTTCAGGGGAGGGGCGCTTGGGTGGCTCAGTGGATTAAAGCCTCTGCCTTTGGCTCAGGTCATGATCTCAGAGTCCTGGGTATTCACTGTCTATCACCTAATTCTTACTTAAAGCTTTCATTGAAACTTTCGCTTTAGAGTCTCCTGGGTGTAAACTCTTTAGGGATCTAAGATAACAACAACCGTATTAATAGATGAATGGTGTATTGATTCTTTTATATATAAAAATACTAGCTTGAATTTTAGATTGTGGACCAAATGATATAATGTGCATAGAGCACATTTACAAACTGTATAGTGGATCCATGTTTTCTCTTTGACCATTACAATCACCCAGGCTGAGACAGAGAAAAAACTATTTGACCCATTTTAAGATGAGGTTATTGAGTGCAATTATTAAGCATTTTACCAAAAGTTGCCCATTTGCTACATAGTGAAGCCAGATCTCAAACTATTTTTTTTCTAACACTCAGAATTCTTTTTTTGTCATGTAACTACTTCCTTGATTGATTTAGCATAAAAGTACAAGTTGATATTTTTTAATGTTCAGAAAAACAAAAAGCACATTCAATGAGAACTATATGGGAAACCAGAAAATTGTACATTAATACAGATAATGTGGTTTTGAAGATTACAGCTTCTTTTTACTCTAACATATATGACTTTTCTTGGACTCATAACTATTACCAAAAAATGAAGTTATTTTCATGGTCATGAAATAATATTTGTTTTCATCTTCCTATGGCTATGTTTGTGTGTTACTTGCAAGAGAGTGCTCATAAAGCAATGTATATTAAATCATCAGACATAATAGTCTACAAATAACCTATGAAAATGATAATGACTCTTCCTAATTAGCTAATCATTGAGCTATAATTACTCCAAGATAAATTAGACTGTGAGTATTAAAGTCATGAAGTGCTTATGTCATAGTTTTTTGGGTTTTTATTTGTGTTTTTAATTTACTACATTTAGCTAAGAAGGACAGACTAGGTTTTATTTGACCCTGCTCTGTTTGCAAAAAAGAAAGCAAATCAGAATTTTCAGAAGCTAAACCTGAGACATTTAGTGGAAAATTTTATTTCTTTATGTTAAGGTATTGTTTATCACTATCAGTTTTGACCTATCTTGTTTTAATCACATTACATTTCATATGGAAGATTTTCATGATCAGCTTTGATGTATTGTTTTAAAAAAAGACAGAGTCACCTATGTGGCTCAGTTGTTTAAGTGTCTGGCTCTTGATTTCAGCTTAGGTCATGATATCAGGATTGCTGGATTGAGCCCTGCATGCAGCTGTGTCGGGCTCTGCACTCAGTGGGCAATCTGCTTGAGATTCTCTCCCTCTTTCTCCCTTTGCCCCTGTCCTCCCCCCAACCCCCATGCTCTCTCCCTCTTTCTTTTTAAAGTAAATAAAATAAATCTTAAAAAAAAAAAGGCAAATGGAGCTCTGAAATCTAATTGTGGTTTTGGATGAGATCAACCAAAACATTATCACATTATGTTTAAATGATTGACAGCTTGTTATTTAGAATTTATGTCACAAATGGTATTGTATGCAATTATATTAATTAGTCTAATAAAAATCAAAAAATGACATCAAGTACTCATATTATTAAAAATGTTCTTGCTGTATTCCCTTCATTTGCATGCATAATTAGAAGATTTAGGTGACATTCTATTGTGACATCTGCCAGCTGATATAAAAGGTAATATAAAATGAGTAAGTTTAAACACATGAAAATGGGTATGTCTTTCAGTGCCTTAAAATTCTTTTGGAAGAATCCAAGTTAAACTATAGTAGGCAACAGTAATAGTATAATTTGGGGATTTTGAACTAGAGACAAGGCCTTATTTAATATAGATTCTCCTTGATTGTATTCTTTGTATACAAATGATTCTTGACAATTTTAATTTGGATTTCTGTCTTGCTTAAGATTTAACTCTCAAGTAATTATGCTTTATAACACATTTGGGTCCTTAAGTTTGAATGGGTTCAGCATGGTAGATTAGCGCATGCTAGATTCATCTCACCAATATATTAGAATCTTTCCATTCTGGCATCAGGCGAAAAAAACTTTAAATGATGATGAACTTAGAATTTTAATAGACTGTAATTAATCTTCTGTATCTTTTTTCAAAATGTGAATCTAATGTATCTGCTTTCTATCCTAATTATAATATTGGTTACAACAGTGTAATTTGTCATGCAAAACAGCTTTTACATTACATTAAAGTCAAAGTAGTAACAGTTGGTAGAAGTTTACCAGTTTTGAATATTAACACATAATAAATAAGAAGTTCTGCTGAAGCCTTCTATTCTTGAAAATCTAAAGATGGCCCTTTGAATTTAGCAAAGATTCATACACTCTTATCCTTTTTACAATCTCAAATATTCCTGTTTCCAAGGATAAAAAAAGGGCAGAATACAAGGCTAAATGAGAATGGCATCATTCTCTTGGGCTTGGTTTTTCAATGCATTTGAAGGACATATTCTGTTTTGTCTGCTCAAATAAAAAAGTTAGCCTTTCAGAAAGATACATTGGTTACATTCTCACACCCTGAATCAAGTTTGTTGCAAGGAGACAGACATCTCATCTAATCTTGGAATTCTTTTATAATATTCTTCAACTTAACCTACCACAGTCAGTATCTCTACCTTGACTTAGCTAGAGTTAGCCCCAGCTCTTGAGGGGCTAGTTAAGGCCTTTCAAATGCTCAGGATAACCCTTAAAGGCTGCAATTATTTGTTCAAAACTATTTATTGTCTGTCTGTAATGGCTCTTACTAGGAGCTGAATGAACTAGTGAGCATGTATGTACTAAGCTGACCTGATAGAGGTTACTGAAGATAGATATAAAAATGCTTACCAAAACAAATGGAGTAATCCAAATTTTAATAAAGGTTATTTAAAAAGAAACAAGAGATGCTAAAGGAAACTGGAAAGGTTTTCTGTAGAATATACATTTAATCCTACAAAGGAGTGTTGAGAAAAGTTAGCCAGCAATACAGAATAAGGACTCTTCTAGGCAGCAGGCACAACATGAAGTCCTTTTGAAACCTGGTATCTCTACATCTGTTGGGATGACCTCTCCACCACGGCCTTGTCTTTTGTTTTAAATGTACTGCAATGTCATGCTTTTAATATGTGATCAAGTTGAACAAACAGCTGCTTCATTGTTTCTGCCTACATAAGATTCTGTATGTTGAGCAGGTTGTAGACAGGCAGTCTGCAATATTTGACATTTAACACAAACCAAGAAGTGATTTTATTAAATTCCTTATATTTTAAAGTCAATATCACATTTTTTGCTCTTTTGTGCTCTGATGTGTTCTAATATGTTGACTTGTATTGGAACTACATCCTGAGGTTTGGGATAGACAAAATAACACAGAAAACACACGTTTATTTTTTGGATGAAAAGAAAGCAGTGGTAGTAAAGTACATATACTTTATCTTTGGAATCAAATTGGTCATTGACAATTCAGCTTGAAAGAGCAAGCTTGAAAAAAATTGGTGCTTATAAGTCTCTGATTGTGCAAGGGTAATGCATGCTAGAAAAGAGTCTAAGAATGAAGCTAGAAGCTTGTTTTAGAGTCTAGAGAAGAATCAAGGTAGAATGAATTTACTCTGTTTCTTCATGCCGAATTAAATTATAATTCTTTAAAATAATCCATATATGCTGACCTAATAGTAAATATAAATGTACTTTACTTTTTAAAAATATTTTTTTATTTATTTAAGAGAGAGAGTGAGAGGGGGGAGACAGAAAGAGAGAGAGAATGCCTGAGCAAGAGGAGGGGCAGAGGGAGAGAGAAGATCTCAAGCAGGAAGCCTGACCCAAGGGCTCAATTTCATGACCCTGAGATCATGACCTGAGATTCAGTTGCTCCACTGAGTGAGTGACCCAGGTGCCCCTATAAACTCACTTTAAATGTTAATTTTAACAGAATGCCAAAAAAAAAAAAAAAGAAAGAAGGAAGGAGAAAGAAAGAAAGGTAGAAAGAAAGAAAGAGAAGAAACAAAGAAGAAAAGAAAGAAAGAAAGAAAGAAAGAAAGAAAGAAAGAAAGAAAGAAAGAAAGAAAGAAAGAAAGAAAGAAAATAACTGCTGAAAAACAAAATGGTCCTTTAGGCCACAGAAAATTTCTGCTTAAAAGTTAAGTATTTTGCGCCCTTAATTTTTAGATGTGTTACTCCCGACTGGATATATTATTTTTCCATTTGGATCTGTAAGCATTTGGTGTGTTACTACAAATCCTGATGGAAGAACTGAGGTCTACAAATCAGGACTTGTAATCCCAGGTCGCATCCATTTCTCAGAAGTGATATAATTTCCACCATTCTTCATTTAAAAAAAAAAAATTAAACCCTATTGGCTAAAATTATTGCCAGCTCAATGGTCCCACCCCCACCTCAAGTTGCCTATCAAGAACTTGAGGTCATGATTCTGTCAGCTTAGAGTCAGCTGCTGGCCAACCCTGGTGGTGGTGCATGAATTCACCCAGGGCGAATGTCCTGCCTAACGGCTCTTTTGCCTCGTGAGCCGCTGGCCTGGACACAAAGCTCCTATTATTAGATGACCAATTTGGTACTTCCTGCCTCATTATAATTTTCTTATAACCATAAAGCAGCAGCATAGGAGTGGGATCCTTCTGTTGGTGGTGACCGACATTGCATCCAGCAATGCAAACCCAAAAACATCTCTTTATGGACAGGGGTTTTATATCTGCACCAGAGGTTTCCACTATTATGTCCTCAACCTCTGTCTTCAACCTCTGGCTCCACATTTGGAATTTGGTGTTTAGCTGTTACAGAATATAAAAATATTAAAATCAATAATTTTTAAATCTTGTATGTATTTGTATATTTCTTTAACTTTTTAGGTTATTAATACAAAATCTTCATATGTATTGAAGTTAACTTCGCCCATGTTGGAACATAAAATTAGAAGTGCAAGAGCCATGTTTTTTACTTATTCTTTTTCATAGGGTAAGGTATACAATATTATGTGCAAAAAAAGTTTGCTGCTTTACAAAATACTTCTGTTTACTGATTAAGTCATTGGAAAGCAAGCCTTTCTATTTCTAAGTAATAATAAACAAAATTCAGAAAAAACACTTCAGTATTCAGCTTATGTTCTAAGAATTTTGCAATGAAGGACTAAGTCAATTTCTCTTCTTCCTTTTCTTCTCTTTCTTCCCATTCTAATAAATGATACCATTGATACTCTCTGTTAAGTATATAGTTGATGTGCTTTAGATAATATCTACTCAGTCAAAGCATGAAATGCATTCCTTTAAGTTTACAAATTTTTCAAAATTAAATGTATTTCAACAAACTACTTCTGATTATTTCAGTTTAATCCCCTAAAATTCTTTTAATCTGTCATATAAAACAAGTGACAATTTTAAATATTTTTATTAATTATCTACAGGTGAATAGTATTTACAAGGCAATAAGTACTTTAAAAATAAAGTAGTTAAATATATTGCATTAATAATAGTTGCCATGGGGCGCCTGGGTGGCTCAGTTGGTTAAGCGACTGCCTTCGGCTCAGGTCGTGATCCTGGAGTCCTGGGATCGAGTCCCACATCGGGCTCCCAGCTCCATGGGGAGTCTGTTTCTCCCTCTGACCTTCTCCCCTCTCATGCTCTCTCTCACTGTCTCTGTCTCAAATAAATAAAATCTTAAAAAAAATATTAAAAAAAATGTTTCCTTAAAAAAAAATAAATAAAATAATAGTTGCCGTGAGTGATAGCATAAAATGTCACTGCTGGAGATTTATAGTATAACAAAGAAATGAAGTCTGGTATTACATTCATTTTTTTTTCCATTACTTGGTATTCCAGAATTTACTTTCAATAAGATCACCATGATTTTTTTTTCTTTTTTTTTTTATTAACATACAACGTATTATTTGCCCCAGGGTACATGTCTGTGAGTCATCAGGCTTACACATTTCACAGCACTTACCATAGCACATACCCTCCCCAATGTCCATAACCCAGCCACCCTATCTCTTCCCCACCCCCCGACCTCCCAGTCACCCTCAGTTTGTTTCATGAGTTTAGGAGTCTCTTA